>MU703865.1:16533-38042 GCA_026770625.1 Nicotiana glauca
GTATACCTTTCATCTATTTCATCTATTTCGTATTTCTTATACTGCTGCTATTGTATTATTTTGTGTTATGTTGTGTATTTTACGTTATTTTTAGTATGAGTCTATTGATAGTACTAACTTATTGTCTCTCTTGTTGATGTCTTGAGCCGAGGGTTTCCTGGAAATAGCCTCTCTGCCCACGGGGTAGGGGTAAGGTCTGCATACATATTACCCATCCCCAGACCCCACTTGTGGGATTATACTGGATTGTTGTTGTTGTTGTTGTAAATAAAGTGCGGGTAAAAGAGTTTTTACCTTGGAGAAAATGTGTCTTGGGTCGCACATTTCAAACATGGAGAACCGCCGGGGTAATAAACTCCATTACTGTACATTTCATTATTGACTCTCGAATGGGTTGGCCGTAACCTCTCTTTCTCTCTCTATAAACAGGAGTAGTAGCTGATACGATTAGTCCTTTCTCTTTCTCTTTTTTCGTGCCCTTTCTCAAAAATATTCATTTTCAATCTCCTTTCAATTCCTATGCGAATAATTATTGTTTAATTAAATACAGAGAGAAAGGAGATTGAGATTGAACTGACTCAATGTTTCCGAGACTGATTCAACCACCGGGAGAAGATGAATATAATATGAATATTGGGATGCATCACACTCATAATATTAATGGAGATCCTTGCCTTGTGCTGACGTCAGATCCAAAGCCTCGACTTCGTTGGACTGCTGACCTTCACGAACGCTTTGTTGATGCTGTTACTCAGCTTGGCGGTCCCAGCAGTAAGTATTTCATTTGCCCTATTTTTTTATTTTTTTTTAATGTTATTGAACTTCTCAAGAATGTTGCTCCTTCGGCTTAATGGTTAAGGAACTGAATGCAAATAGATCAGGGTTGAAATCCCATTTTGACAAAAAAAAAAAAAAATCACTAGGCCAAGTCTTGGTATCGAGTTATTCGATACCTGTGCTAGTTGGAGTTGGAGGTAACAAGTACCCAATGAAATAGTTGGTAGGTACCGGTGTGATAGTCGACTGCCCACAAGCTTGTGCCTTCACTACTGTTATTAGGAAAGAAAAAAGACTAGGATAAAGTCTTGGTACTGAGTTACTCGATACCGGTGCTAGTAGGAGTTGGAGGTAACAAGCACCTGATGAAATAGCTGGATAGCTGGTAGGTACCGATGGAATAGTTGCGCTGCCCCCAAGCTTGTACGGTCATTGCTCTTATTAGTAAGAAAAAAAGAATGCTGCTCCTTCGGCTTAATGGTCACTGAAGCGAATGCAAATAAATCAGAGTTGAATCCCATTTTTACAGCAAAAAAAACACTAGGCTAAAGTCTTGGTACTGAGTTACTCAATACCTGTGCTAGTTGAAGTTGGAGGTAAGAAGTACTCAATGAAATACTTGGTAGGCACCAGTGGAATAGTCGAGCTGCCCAAAAGCTTGTACGGTCACTACCATTATTAGCAAAAAAAAAATGAATGTTGCTCCTTCGCGGAGGATCCTTAAGCTGTTTATTGTGTTACATTTAGCGTTTAGTACATGTTTCTTTGTCTCTTTTTTCTTGCTGAGTAAATGGCATAGTGCACTTGTAGTTCACCAACTGTTGTGCAGATTTCAAATGGCTAGCATTCTATGGAGGAATGAGACTTGACACTTAATTCTTAAAACTAAGTTCTAACCAGAACAAAGCCTTTCCACTGAACTACTCATTAGATCTTTCCACTTACACTCTCCTCAATTCCTCCACTCCCCAAACACCCCATTAGCAAGAATGGAGAAAAGTTAAATAGGTAAAAACCCAATTAGCATAGTTAAACTAGACTCTAGGGCTTTGGTCTATGGTAAGAGCGCAACATGTGATGGATCAGTTAGGCGCACATCCAAGGTTCAAACCCGTCGTCGATGAAAGTTTGGTATATAAGTGGAGAAGGGTAGAGGGTGAGTCCATTATTCATCGAGCTGCAGACTGTGCGCCACTAGCCCTTAGGATTTCTCACCTATCAAAGTAATGCCATAGTTAAACTGGTAAAACATTTCCAATTAGCCTACCTTACCTAATCGTGGCATGATGTAAGTTGGATATCAAGACACTTCACTAAAAATAATTTGCTATATTTGAAATCAATTACTTAACAGCCTTTATTCTGGAGGAGAGAAAGAAGAATTATATTGGGGTGTGTAAACGGAAAACAACTGGGCTTGCAAAGAATCATTAAAAATTCTTTAGTGTATTAAAAAGCTGGAGATTTTATTAACTCAAGATATTCAGTTGTTAGTCGTTATTTGTAAGGTCCAGATAATATGCAGTTCTTTTCTACCCTCTGAAAATCTTCCTTAATTTTTACCAATACCATAATAGACAGAAAGACATACGTTGGAAATACAGTTAAACGACTCCTATAGAGTGTCCACATTTCAATTTTGTTTCTATATTTGTTTTCGCGTGAAGATTCTCGTCATGACTAAGAGCAATTTCAGTAATTTGAGATAGCATCTAGTTTAGCTTTACCATAGTAGCCACAAGATATTGCCGCCTTCTTTTGCATGACACAAGAAGTTTATTTTTCCTATCCTAAAAGAGAATGTCACATACAAGTTTAGTTCAATTCCTTTTACTGCTATAATTGATGTTGTGTTGTGCTTCAGTTCTTCATTATACGCCTTTCTTCGCCAAAGCGTGCACTTTGAGCTTAATCTCCTAACCAATTTTGGCAATTTCCCGTGTTTTTCGCTTTAGCAACACTAGCAAGAATTTCTAAGGCAGATTCATGATTAGTATTCTAATGTACGAGCCTGGGAAAATATGGATAAGATGAGTTCGGATTGTGGAAGATAAGGTACTGACTTAAGTTGGAGAAAAATTGAAAGAAAGCTGAATTTGGTGCTATTTTATTACCACTATACCAAGTGAGTTGTTGCTGGAGTACTAGAGTTCCTAAGTCTCTGCTTTTACCCTTCCTTTCGCTGCCTTGAAGGGTCGTACAAACACAATATTACTCTGTCAACGGAACATAATTTTTCAGTTACAATATGCAATCAAGCTAAGATATTGAAGTACTCTGATATCTATCTTTCAGGTTAACTGCAGATGTACTTAGCAATAGTTGTTCCTAGAGACCTACATATTCATTCCAAATTGTGTGATAATGTAACTATTTTCTCTTGGTAGTTGCCTTTACCTCCTTTTTTCTTTCAATAACTTGAGTACGGGGTTGCACTTTTTGTTTGGCTGTAACAAGGGCAAGCTATCTTGTTGGATGATTTCTCCTTTTCTTGTCTTTATTATCTGTATTTTGGATTCAATAGATGTCTGTTATAGATTTTTCCAACCATGAGAACCAAAAGCTACAGAAAGGAGTGTTCTTTTTTTTTTCTTTTTGGGGGGGGTGGGGGGCTAATATAATGGTTGCACACTTGATATCTCACTACTGGAACGCCAACTTTTCTCATGCATATGCTATGAATATCAATTGCAGAAGCTACGCCAAAGGCGATAATGCGGACAATGGGTGTCAAGGGACTGACCCTCTTCCACCTAAAGAGTCACCTTCAGGTCTATTAGAATGCATTAAATTTTCTTATTGCCTCACAAGCCCACCCCACATCCTTCATTGATTTCACAGATGTAAGAAGAGGTGGGGTGGGGGGAGCAAAACCTTAAATGTTCTCTATTGAGCTAAAATCAAGTATGTTTTGCTCAATTTTTAAATATAATGTTGTCATTGTTCATTGCAGAAATATCGACTAGGTAAGCTATCTCAGAAAGATCTCAGTGAGGCTTCAAAAGATGGTAGGTATAGTTGACTCCCATTTTCCTATAAATGGAGACATGGTTGCGCTTGTAGTTTCACAAGTCTCTAAGCATATAAGTGCTAATTAAGCTTTAAAGTTTGCCTAGCTGAGATATATATCGACATAAACAGCTCCCTACCCCTTCCCCCTCACATGGAAGGAATAGCTCAGGGGCAATGGTATACCCATTTGGAGTATACTGCAGCAACTCCATTAATCCCCTAACTTCTTTCATTAAATTAGCCAAAAAAAATTCCTTATAAGAAAAAAGCCGAAAAATGAAAAATTGAAAAATGCAGGGAGAATAGGTTAAACTTGGGCTGTGATGTGTGAAGCTTACTAAATAGCCAAGAAGACACCGTGATGTTTATGTGTGAGAGAGATCAGTTCAGAAGGCTCTAGGAAGAAGCTCTTTTTGAATTTTTCTTTTCTTTTGAAACTGGATTCTTGTTCTTCATTGAAGGACTTACAGCTACATATTCATTAGAGAGCCCTTGTTCTGGTGGTACTCCTCAACAGTTGCCGGCATCGGACTTGAATGAGTAAGGGTTCACCCTATAACTAAGGACAACTACTACTACTTTCTTTTTACCTAACTACAATAAATTATATAGTGATGCTTCTGTTTAAGCTTTGCTTGAAATGCACCTTCTAGTTTAAGGATTGGATAATGTATTCAGAGGTTATGAAGTCAAGGAGGCATTGAGAGCTCAGATGGAAGTGCAAAGCAAATTGCACCTGCAAGTTGAAGTAAGTTTTGTGCACTACATTGGATGAGTAAATTGCTTTTGGATGTTTCTCAAAATAAATACGTGGATTCGAGTTTAGACACTTATGCTCAGAACACATTCACCTGACAATCTTTTCTTTTTTAATAAACGTTTTCAAAAAAAGTTTTTCAGATAAACACGTTCTTAGTCTATTGGAATTGATAGTTTATAATTGCTTGGTAAAATATACTTGGACTAGGGTCAAATGAATAATTTGAAGGTTAAAGAGGAAGTGGCCAGATGACATCATGCATTCAATTTGCTATCTATGGACTACAGTCCAAAGGTATACTGGCTGGTGATTTTTTAAAATTTTTGTTACACAGGCTGAGAAGCACTTGCAAATTCGGCAAGATGCTGAACAAAGATATATTAGCATGCTGGAGAAGGCCTGTAAAATGCTTGCTGATCAATTCATTGGTGGTGTTGTTACTGAAAATGATCAAGAGACTTGCCAAGTATTAGGAACAAGGACACAAGTTAGCCCTCTTTGTAATCCACTTGGATTATGCCCCTCGGAGTCTGCTGATCTTGTTGGAGTCCATGGTCCAGAAGAAGTATCCCCCAGGATCCATCCACAATTCACGGATTGTTCCACTGAAAGCTGCTTAACTTCGCATGAGAGTCCTGCTGGACTTCCCCTAGAAGGAACTTCAACTGGAGGGAAAAAACGAGGACCGAATGGAGATTCAACACATGCGTCAGTTGTTTGGGGTGAAGCAGATATGATATCGTCAGGTGTTCGTCTGCTACAAGTTAATCGCTTTGGGATTACTAGCTCTAATGTTCAAAATGTCTCTTCTTAAGAGATAAGTGCTAAGTTTGTCCACAGCCATCGATTCGCAAACTGCATATTGCGGTTTCTGGGAAATACTGCTGGGCCTCGGACTTGTCAAGCTGTAAATGCAAGCTGATGATTTTCTAACTTTAACAGCGCCTCCTGAACATTAAATCCTTAAAAGGGAAGAAAATTGAGATGCGAGTAATGCTTTATATCTTGCTTTTCAGTGTCTCAATTTACTTTGCTGTCATAATTCTCGTTAACAGGTTTCACTGCTTTGACTGCATGAGGTAATACTTCAGTTTACCAAATGAACATTTGCTTGTGCAGAATGCTTGCATGAAGTTCCAAGTTCTCTTGGGTTGGGGATATGCTTGCCTTTTCCTCCAAATACCCAATGAAGGTTGATTATATCGACTCAGTCGAGAATGGTCATATGTATTTGCGTTACAGCCAAAAATTGTCAATATTGTGAAGACAACCAGGTGGTTGGGATATCCACAGAGAAGATTATGCATGTTTGGATATCCGTTTTGAGCTCCCCAACAGACCTAAAGAATCCATCTTTCTGCTGAAGAATTTTCTCTACTAATGACCATATATATAATTAAGCTGACTTCACAATCAAACTAAAGGCAAACATTTGAAAGAAAACGGAAACATGAGGTAGTTTACTTGCATTTGATTTTCCTTGAACCAATGGGCAACAAATTGAACTTTATAAGAATGAGTTATAATTAGTTACATAAATCTAAATTGCTAGCCATACATACACGCAAGAGCCACTAAAGAAAAAGTTACCAACTTCCACATTTACAGAACAGAGCTTGTGAATAGAATTGTAAAATGAACTTTACCGATAATCCTCGTCAATGGCAGAAGATGGTTAGGAAGAGCTGTATCTCCTATGGTTAACTCTCTTCATAAAGCAAAGCCGTAATCGCTGGCTAAGAGCCTCCAACTTTTCAAACTTCTCACGCTTGGATTTCTTTGTAACTTGTGGAGCTTTCTTTTTTTCATCGTCCTTTGATGAGTCAAGTGCAGTATGCTGCTTATCACAAAGAGGGACATCGGCCGTAATCTGCAACTCAAGCAGAAACTTGCAGCTGTTTATCAAGAAGCATATACCAGTAAAGCATAAAATCTATTGGTTGAAAGTTGAAACAGACTCAATTCAATGGCTCTTGAACTTTATATCATCAAACAGGTTGGTGTTTTTTTTTCATTCAGCTGATATCATAATCAATCCCGAAGTGTCTTGGCTTCTTTCCTTTTTAGAGGGTTAATGTGACCGTCTTTCAGAGTGATATTGAACATGAATAAATAATATTTAGGGACTAGAAATTAAAAGAAATCTTACATGGTCAAGTATCAAAATGGTAAAGGTTAGGACTTAAACAGTTTACGTTCAAATAGCGTATGGTCCATAAGATTAGGATAGAGGGAAATAATAACCTTGAAGAGTATCTGAGGATGAACACATACATGTAGATGGGCAAAATTTAGGACAAGAAAATCATAGTTTTATAAGACTCTCTTCATATATCTGAGAAACGAGACTTCGTTTTGGTCAATCCACTCTTCTAACCTTGTTGTAATATATAGCTTTAATGCACGTGTACATGAGCTTTTGATTGGTAGAATCTTCTTAGTCACCAGCAGGTTTTCCAGAAATTACTTCGATGTCAATAAATGGTGGAAACATAAATATGAAATCAGGTGAGCACTTATTAAAAAGAAAAAAGGAAACCCAGGTGTGAAAAGAAAATCTGCATTATTTGTGCGGGATAATCCTCCCTCTCGTTCTTGCATTAGTACTTCTAAAATCTTATTGTATTTCGGTGAGTTATTCTTGCTGACTAAATTTGGGTCCCATGTCCAGACTGTGAACATGGGGAGCGCCTATGCATTTGTGAAAAAGGGAGAAGCACATGATGAAATTAAGATGCATGTACTTAGATTAGTACATGTTAGAAGAGTATCTATAAATACCTAAGTATTATAGTCATTATATGTAAGACAAATTGAAAGTAAAGAAGAAAACTTTCCTCCACTTGTCTTCCGGAGAAAATGACTGATTGAAAGCGCTTTTCCTCCCCAATTTTTCCAAGAAAATAACGCCACCATCCAAGAGGGAGGTACAAACTTACATTTTATAAGAAATTGCAGGGTTGACAAATAAAAAATAGCTATTTACAAGTATGGCAATGTGGATTCACATCGAATTATCAGAGTGGGAGCAGAAGATAAATACCTGACTGCCATCGATGGCATCTACAAAATCTGTAGAAATTTCAGCATCACTTCCCAGAGATGAGCACCTTCCCCAACTCTCTCTCGTTGAGCTTGTGTAAGAGCAACAGTCCTCATCTTGGCCACTTCGCTTGTCCTGAGAATCAGAATATCTGGAATTTTGGCAATAGGGAAAAGCAACCAAAACCAGCACCAAAGAAGAGTATTGTATTCTAAAACACTTAAAACTGCCATCAATCTGATATTCCAGCCTTCTAAAACGAAAGGCCCATTTTTCAAGTGTCAAACAAAATTTTCTTTTAATATTTTTTGATATCTATAAATGGATATCAACCATGAATTTGCTAACTAA
This sequence comes from Nicotiana glauca, assembly GCA_026770625.1. Classification (NCBI taxonomy): domain Eukaryota; kingdom Viridiplantae; phylum Streptophyta; class Magnoliopsida; order Solanales; family Solanaceae; genus Nicotiana; species Nicotiana glauca. The sequence goes on from MU703865.1 coordinate 24,477, forward strand.
CACCTGGTTTATTATTCTTCAAATATTCTCCACCAAACCAATGGATATGAAATCCTGTAAATCATTCACTTCATTGTTCTTTGGGTTGAGCATAATAAAATAGACTCTTCTCAAAAAGCCTGTCTGGTAGAAGTGCTCTAATCATTCTATCAAATTATCACCGAAAATATCACAACAATGATGAAATAATACCATTGTGAATCCACCAATGACGTTCTATCTCCTTCTGTTTTCCACTGCCTCCTCCACCTCCTCTCTTTCAAAAGGTTTCTCCAATTTTATTTGGTTCTGCCAAATTGATGCTCTGAAATAAAATCCCAAGCCATATATCTTCCCAAAAAGATGTTTTCATTCCATTTCCAACTTTGAGGCTGGATTTGTTATTGAGTTTAGGCCAAAGATTTCTGATCGACCTCCACAAACATACCCCATAAGGATTATTTACATGTTTAGTTGTCCAATTTCCTTCCATCCCATACCTTGCCTTGATTACATTCTTCCACAAAGATTGCTCTCTTCTGGCAAACCTCCATAACCACTTCATCATCAAACTTTAGTTCTGGTTTTTCAGATTCCTGATCCCCATTCCCCCTTCCTTCTTGCTGGCTGTAAGGATATCCCATCTGACCAGATGGATTTTGTTCTTTTCACTGCTGCCTTGCTACAGGAAGTTTCTTATTAGAACATCAAGTCTTTTCACTACACTTGCAGGCATTGGGAATAAGGACATCATGTAAGTAGGCATGGCGTCAAGAACACTGTTAATGAGGGTTAATCTTCCTCCCAAAGATAGATATTGGCTCTTCTAGCTAACTAACTACTTCTCACATTTCTCTACTACTCCATTCCATATCCCCTTTGATTTACTTTTTGCCCCAGTGGCATTCCCAGATAAGCAGTTGGCAGAATTCCTATTCTACCTCCAAGGATTCTCACCAAGCTATGTATCTCCATTACTTCATTAACTGGATAAATAAAACTCTTATTCCAGTTAATGTGTAATCCAAATATAGTTTAAAAAAAAATGAAAACCACTCTCAGAGATAACATTTGATCCCTACTAGCATCACAAAACACCAGAGTATCATCTGCATACTGCAAATGTGTGATTTCCAAGTAATCTGATTCCCTAGATTTCACCCTGAACCCCCTAATCCTGTTGTTAGCTTTGGCAATTTTAAACAAGTTGTTTAAACGTTCCATTGCAAGAATAAATAAGAAGGGTGACATAGGGTCCCCTATCTCAATCCTCTTTGAGATGAGAAAAATCCAACAGGTGCACCATTAACCACACCATTAACCAGAATGGAGAATTTTACGGTGCTAATGCAAAATTTGATCCAGCTGATCCACCTTTCAGCAAAGCCCATTTTCAGCAAGATTCCTAACAAAAACTCCCAGTTTAGGTGATCATATGCCTTTTCTATGTCCAGCTTACACAGAATGCCCAGGTTTTTGCTCTTCATTCTAGCATCTACACACTCATTAGCGATGAGAATAGCATCCATAATTTGTCTGCCTTTGATAAAGGCCATTTGCGGGGTATCCACCAGTTTCACATCACATTTTTGAGTCTCTCTATCAGAGTATTTGAAATTATTTTATAAATGCTACCTATCAGACTGATAGGTCTAAAGTCTTTCAATTCCTTGGCTCCCACTTTCTTTGGAATTAGAGCCACAAAGGTGGGCATTGAAACTTTTTCCAAAGACTCCATTTTCTTGAAAATTCTGTACAGCAGCAATCACCTCTGGACTGATCACTTCCCAGCATTGAGTGTAGAAAGCCATAATATAGCCATCGGGGCTTGTGCCCTGCACATGCTTTGACACTCTCCCAGATTTCTTGTGGTTCAAAGGTGTTCAGAAGCATCTGGTTATCCTCTAGGCTAATGGTTGGGCATTCCCTTAAGTTACATTGTGGTCTCCACTCCTCAGTCTCTAAGTATAGGTTTTGATAAAAAGTGACTATCTCCTTCTTGATGTCTTTTGGATTCTCCACAGTTTCCCCATTAACTAGTAGCTTATCAATATTGTTGTACCTTTTGTGAATATTTGCAGTCCTATGGAAAAACTTAGTTTTTCTGTCTCCTTCTTTCAACCAAATAGCTCTAGACCTTTGCCTCCATGATATCTCCTCCTTTCTGGCAATTTCCTCAAAATCCAACAATAGAGTAGTTTCCTTATGGATTTCTTCATCATTCAGGATCCTAAGCTCTTGAGTCTCCTCTAGTTCAGCAAGTTGGCCGAGGATGTTCAATTTCTGCATATCCAAGTTACATTGTGTTGATTTGCTCCACTCTTTAAGTTTCACCTTCAAAGCTTTCAGTTTGAAAGCAAGGACATAATTAGGCCTACCAGCACAAGAGAAAGAATCCCACCAGTTTTTAATTCTGTCCTTGAAGCCTTCAGTCAGCAGCCACTAGTTTTCAAATTTGAAGTAAGATTTCCCTGGTTCCCAATTTCCACATTGTAGTATCAGCGGGGAGTGGTCTGAAGTGACCCTGTGCAAGATTGACTGCTTAATATTTCTATAAGCCTTCATCCTATTTCTCGAAACCAGGAACTTATCCAACCTTGCAGCAATGTTATGATTAACCCCTTTTTTCCAAGTGAACTTCCCTCCTAGCAGCTGCAAGTCTACTAACCCCATATCCCCAATGAATCCTGTAAATTCCTCCATCGATCTGGTGAAATTATTACAATTCTTCTTCTCGGATGGAAACCTAACTGTATTAAAGTCCCCACACACTATCCAAGGCCCAATGAATAAACCCCTAGCAGCACCTAACTCCCACCATACTTCTCTTTCAACTCTATCATTAGGAGCATATACACTAGACAGATGCCAATCAAACTCGTGTGACTTACCACTGAACTTACACGTGATGGAATACATACCCAAGCTACTACATTCCCCTAGTTACACTTGCTTCTAACTGAGCAAATTTCACCCACCTGTATGCCCATAGTTCTCTAACTATTTCCCCTTCTATTTTGGACTCCTAAAAACAATAAACATTTGTTTTCTAGCTATGAACCATATTTTTTATCAACTCCCTCTTTCTAAATCTATTTAGACCCTAACCCAAGATACAATTTTGATCATCATTCACTATCAATGGCAAGATACCCCCCCCCCCCCCCTTCTAGTACCATTGCTTTTGAACTTGCTCCCAAATGCCAATGTCTAGGTTTCTCACTTCTTTACTTCCTTTCTTTTTTGGAGTGACTGCCTCCATTGTCGTCGTCGACACCATTGAGGCTCGTCTCTTACCATCAATCTTCATAAATAACTGAAGTGCTTCTTCCTCACACCCTTGAAATTCCACCCCGAACTCTTTACTCAATCTGATGATATTTTGGTGCACCCAAATTGGCGTATCAAAATCTGGGCCGTTATCATCTTCATTGGCTATAGAAATTAAAGGTAAAGCTTCTTCTATGGCCCAATCCCTTGTTATACTCCCCTCCCCAATCTGCATGTTGTCGATTTGCTGGTGGTCTGTCACTGAGTGTTCCTTTTCTGCACTTATCACTATGGCCTTTTCTTTATCAGCTTCGATGGATAAGTTCTCCTCGTCAGTTCCCTCGAAAATTTCGACTTCTATTGCCCGCGTTAGACCATTCACGTCATTTTCTATTTGAACATTTTGGTTCAATAGCCATAATCTCAATTAGCAGTGGATCTTTTAAAATAGGTTCCTCAGATTGGGCTAATAGATTTGGACCTTTGTAGCAATTTTCAATTGATGGGTCTGTCGATTTTGGGCCCAAACTAATTACTTGTTTGTGGCCCAAACCTTCAGTAAAAGAAGCAGTAGTATCACGTGCCTTTGGTACACGTGCAATTTTTTTCAAACGTTCCCCTTCCTTCAATGTGCCCACGTGATTAGGGTACTGGAGCGCCGTATTAGCCCCCTTTCCTAGAAGATTTCCCCTATTAACCAATAGACTTTGCCTTCCCCTATTACAAATCAGACCTTGCCCTCCATCGTCGACATACCAATAGACTTTGCCTATTAACCAATAGACTTTCCCCTATTAACCAATAGACTTTGCCTTCCCCTATTACAAATCAGACCTTGCCCTCCATCGTCGACATACCGCGAGACTACTGTTACCATCGCCGGAACTTCACACCAGATAGGGATTTTGTACAAAAACCCGTCACTTTCCACTTGTATATCTCTTGGTACCTTGCTTCCATCTCCCTTCACTTTAATTCTTGCCCATCGTAGATGATTTTTGAGTGTTGTCTCCTCCTCCGTTTCAATCCATCCCCACATTGTTCACCTATTACTTTGAACACTGCCTCTGACCATAGATTGACGGGAAGACCCAAAAGCCTAATCCACATCCAATCACGCTCCATCTCTTCTGACCAGCAACCAGTGGTAGGTTTCCACCTATCAAGATGCACTTTGGACTTCTTCCAATGCCACTCTCCCATAAGAACATGTTCTGCCTCCTTCCTTGAGGGGAGTTCGAATAAAAACTGTGAGTCATTCATCTCGTGCACGTTGACACTAATGGTGGATTTCCATGTGTTACAAGCCCATCTCCTGATATCGTTCAAAGTTGGAGTCTCCTTCGTGGAAGTCATGACTCTTCCTACTATACACCTACTCAGCACATCTTTGTCCGATAATTCTGAGGGATTATAACTTTGGACCTGTTGAATTTGATTGGGGAGGATCTCATTCCTTCTGATGACCATCTGTTAGTTCTGACTGCTTCAGTATATGATGACCTGGTGGGTGTATCTTACAGTCTGAACATTCCTTTCTATATCTGGGATATTTATGAACTTTTGAATTTTTTTGACTGTGTCTCCATATCCTGCATTTAATGAGATTTATGGTGCAATAATGATAGACCTGTTCTCCCCTTGTACGGCAATCAAGCTGATGTGCCTACCATATTCATTGTATTTAAGATTACAATAAAATTCTGCATGGTGGTCTTTCATATTCCATCTCCTTATTGCCCTGTTTTGTTCCTTTGATGCCACATTAAATACCTCTGTCACCCATTTCATAACTTTAAGACTTAACATATGCTGTCCTCTTCAGCTTCCTACTCCGTTCCACCCATTCGAACCATACTTCAGACCTAGAGCTATTTTTTGTGATGTCAAATGATTTAAATCCTGCATTATAATAAATCGTATCGCTGCCCATAATAACGTGTGAATTAACGGAGATCAGATGAGATGGATTCTGGAAAATATAAGAAAGAAAGGTGATGAACTCCGGTGGGAGATCACACCGGAAAAGGTTATTCTACAGCCCTAGGAAGTAGGAGAGAGAATGTCTCGGAAAATGTGTCTGGTAGCATTTTTTATAGGATCTGTATACTGATTGCACAGAAGATTTTCCACTTATTTGGTTGAAAGAGAACCTTTTTTAATTCTCCAAATAGAAAAAAGAACCTCTCTGGGAACTAAGAGCTCTACTTATTCTTGAAGTATAAGGCAAGCTAATGCTTTAATCTTTTAATCGACTAGTCAACACCTTTAAGAGTAAACTGTGCTAAAACACATACCTCTGTTTGTGGAGTGTCATGACCAATGAGTTCTTCTCCTCTATTAGTTAATGGATTCTGTAATCAGTACACATATCAATCAACTTTTAGTAAAGCAACATAACATCACCGCCATAGAGAAAACCTCGTTGAGGAAGAGATAGGGGTGATAGAAAATCGGAACTTGATAGTTAAGGAGAACACTTACAATTAGACTGGCGACTGGGGCAATGTCAGAAAGAAGTTCGGCAGCAGACTTTGCTGTTGAAATGCTAGGCGGCACAGATGAAGAGCTTGCTGTATCAGAAGTAACATTCCTAAGACTTGCAATTATCTCATATAAGAGATTCTAGGAACAAATCACCAAAAATATTGCATCAGATTGCATGTGTTAAAAAAGCACTTAAGTAAATATACATCGTTAACATAAGATAAAACAGACAAGAAACTACTAGTAATACACAGTAGCGTGGAGAATTTATGAAAGCCAAGTTAGTCATTTTTCCAACTACTACTCAAAAAATGAAGTGATTGCAATGCAGAAGTTCTGGAGTTACTCGTAAGCAGCCATACATATACATATTACAAACATGTACATATTTACACACACACATATCTTACACCACTTTGGATAAGGTAACAAGATGCATATTTTTTCAAATAAAGTGGCTAACGGGTCTTTGGAGCTAGACAGGTTCTCCTCTTGGATGCTCTCATGGATTTATGAAATCACTTGTCATTTTGCAACTTACAAAGTTAAGAAGGTAACTATGCCTTTAAGCACCCAAGGGTGTGGCCTATTGGTCAATGAAGTGGGTGAGAACCATGAGGTCTCAGGTTCAAGGTTCAAATCTCAGCGGAAGCAAAAAAAACTAGGTGATTTCTTCCCATCTATCCAAACCTTGGCGGATAGAGTTACCTGGTACCTGTTGCTGGTAGGAGGTGGCACGTACCCCGTGGAATTAATCTAAGCACGTGCATGCTGGCCCGAACACCATGGTTATCCACAAAAAAAAAAGGGTAACTATGCATGGTCAAATTGTGCACGTCCTATGAACACTCTTCTCTGAACATTTATACAAGCCGACATAATCTAGAAAACTAGCTTCGAGACAAAGTGATTATTCTCTAATTAATTATACAATTCCAGATTAATCCAAAACCCCACTCACATTAGCTAGAAAAGTCTTTAGCCAAGATATGATTCTCCGCATCACTAACTTAGGTACTCCATCTGTTCCAAAAGTTATGGTACCATTGCACCAAATCTTGGCATAAATGAGGTGGGGCTACTTTACCCACACATGGTGTCTGAACCATTGTTCATACTCCCTTCGCTCCCATGTGTCAATGTGATGGACCCCGTTGCTTATTTAACACTACATATAGGTACTGATGTAGTGCATGTCTAGGTTGTTATGTTCCTAGGAATATAGTATTTAGAGGGTTCAACATATTAAGAATATTTTCATGCTGGCCGTCAATCTACTGCAAACCATATCCTTTATCTGGTTTTGGGACTGATTACATGTTGCAAAGCTCACATAGGTGGTGTTAGATGAACGAAGACAATAGTCAAAAACTATAAGATCTTTCAAAATATCCTCCCGCTTTGACCAACAAGAAAAAACAAGAATTTCATATAACAAATTTGATTTCTTCTCCTTTCAAATTTGTTAGGAATGTATTTTTTGCTTTATTGACACAAAAAGTATTATTTTTTTTACATTGAACTCACCAGCTAAATATAATTATAATTCTCTGTAAGAAATAAGCTGAACTTCAAATCTTGGATAATTAATGAGTTTTTTATTCTCATCTGGAAGTACAATGCAATTGTGTAAAATTACCTCATCCATTCCAGCACCGACCTTGATATCTCCTAGATCGTAATATTTCTCTATTTTAGTTGAAGTTGGTGAAATCCGGGGAGGGTGTAGGACATTATAGAAGAATATGGACACAGAATCATAATAAAATTGTGGCCGGGAGGAATTGTGGTCACCATCAAACTTGATAATATTTTTATCACCCTGTACAAAGAGCAATAACAAATTATGCATAATTCACCACATTGTAACTTACTCCAAAGATCTCCAAAATATTTTGTACCGCATATGACTTATAAATGATATCAGAGTGGTGGGGTTGAATGAACTTATCAGCCTTAGCATGTCCAAAGAGAGCAGGAATATAAGTTTTAGGAGCCACCTGCCAGATTCGGTAAAATTTTGAAGCATCATGATTAGTACCTATTTAATCCAAATCAGACACGTGCATAGTAGAAAAAGATTCAAGCCTGTTGTAATACTCAGCTTAGTTATATGTTCTCCCAGAATTAAGTGCATTTATAAATATATTAACTACATGAACCAAACAAGCTTTTATCAACTTCAAAGGCCAAATTGATTATACTCGACACAATCATGAGCTCAGGTACCTGTAAGCAATTAAGGCTCATGATATCAAACTTGGCCTTCTTCTGAATGACGCGTCGCATATACTGCACAGCAACCTTTACCTGCAGAGATAGAGAGAGAAAGGTCTCACTACTTTATGAGAATGACACAGGTGTTCTGAAGTACTTAAAGACTACCTTAAAACTTTCTTAAGACAATTAACACTCTTCTTCTTGCCTTCTCCTTCTGTTTGATGTAACAGTAGGGCCTTGAGAAAATATGCATTTTTTAGCTAGAAAGGACATAAATAAGGCAGATTACATGCAGCATGTTTCCTAGTTTTCAGCAAATTATCCAGCAGACACGATCCATCAATCATATTCTTATCTGTGATCTTAAGCTAGTAGAGCCAAGGAGAACAGTACATTTTAAACTCATAGTTCAGTCTCTTCTTTCCTCTTCCTAGTTCCTTGTGTAATTGTTTGAAGATAACAAACAAAAACTGGGAAATAAACCACATTCCCATGCAAAATAAATGGACCAAGTGAAATATCCAAAAAATAATGACATAATATCCGCATGGTAGCAATTTACTTGTCAGAAAGAATAGTTAGATACAAATCGATGTCTCCCTACACAAAATAATAAAATTAATTTGAGACAGAAATTGATGTCTCCGCCACAAGATGATGAAACTAACACATTAAGGAATAGCATATAACTGAGTGCTAGTGGCGGCGTGCCATCTTCTAAAAACAAAAGCAAACTTTTGGGTGGAATATCACATTACAGAGAATACCTCCAATTTCTTTCAACTGATTTAAAATCCAAAGATTTGGTATGTGGAGGCGCAAATCAAAAGAATGGGGAGGGTTTGGTATGTGGAGGCGCAGCTGTTGACTAGATATTCAGGGGTAAAACACCTATTCGGCGCATCCATAAAACATTTGTAGTACTTAAAACACAGGCATAAAGCAGAAACATCGTCGGTACAGCAGCGTAAATCAAACTTGCAAAACCAAAATTCTAAAAACCATATCTGACCACATGCAGCTTCATTAAACAACAATCATAGTACGGCTTTTTTTTAAAACCAAGAAATTCCTGAGAGCCAGTGGCGCATGGTTTGAAACTCGGTGGATATGGGCTTGCCCCTCTAGCCTTCTCCACTTAAATACAAGGCTTTTGTCTAAGGCAGAGTTTGAACATGTGATGTGTGCCTAACCAACACATCATGCGTTGTGCTCTTACCACACATCAAGCATAGTATGACTTATAACTACCTTTTCTACCATGATACCAAAGAATTTCTTTTTAACCCCCGCCTTCTGAGAAAGAATCATAAATATGCAAGTACTTATTTAAGATCACATAATAGATGTCCATTTACGGAAAAGAAGGAGATCCATACAGTGAATTTAGGAAGCCTGATTTTGTAGACATCTACAAGCTCCATCATTAGATCAAATAAGTTAGAGAAAGCACTATCCAAGACCATTCCAGCAATAGAAGGATCTTCCGCTCCATATAGAAGGCTGGACAGTAAACAAAGTTACTAAAATCGTGATCATGGAATTAGTGAGAAACGTTAAAATCAGAACCATTGCCAAACTGTCTGCTAAAATCTAACTTGTCTTTCAGAAGAACTTGGACTGCAAACTAACGAGCAGTTGAGTGCAAATTGAAATACCTTGTAACTGCACCCATTGACCGCCCCCATAGACCTATGCGTGATATTTTCAGGTTGCTTCTCAGATGTGACACAACTACCTTGAGGTCATCTTTCTGAAAAAGAAACGAAGAATTTTCATATATCAAGAGCACCACTAAAATAATTCATGCAAGACAAGGAAAAGGAAGTACCTCATGCCAACCAAGACTAACGTAATCACCATCTGACAAGCCCGAACCAGAAAAGTCAAGGGTTAAAACAGTGATGTTTGATGAAAGAAGTATTACAGCTGCCTCATTCGCATCAGCCCTACAGCCACTGCAGGGTCCGGAAAGTTAGTAAAAGCTCAACCTTGAGAATGATATGTTAGAAAATATGATGCATTTGAGTACGTATTTACTCAATATTTAACACATTAAAATGTATGTGACTGTATAAAAAAGGTCCACAGCCTAACAAGACTAATGGAACACTTAATTATTGAATATTTAATATTTTGACTTTCATAAACTGCTCATAGCCTAAGCAGATTAGCATTCATTTCAATGAACTAAAAGTCATAGATGCAAACAGTAAACCTGTTTCCATGGCAGTATATAACACAAGGAAGAGGAGCACCATCGGGAAATGATGATGGAGTATAATGACTGCATTGCAAGGTATGCCCTCTTTCATTCTTAAGCTGCAAAAAAAAAAAAAAAAAGAAGAAGAAGAAGAAGATAGATGAAACAAGGATAATCAAATTAATTAGAAGACCATGACAACACAAACAAGTAAGTGTGACCACTTTAGGTAAGAGGTGACCATACTTGCCTCAAAGTCTTCTCTTTTGTACTTTCTTCCCCCAACACTAAACTCTTTCTCCCATAAAAACTGTTCTGGATTGTAATCTGCCCTGTTATATAATGGAGAGCAGTTGACAAACCTCTCAAGAACTATCAAACAACTAAAAAGACTCAGGATGATAGATTGACACTTTATAGCATTAGGTTAGAGGTTATTGCATCGAAGACCAAATAAAAAATGGAGCAGTGATTGCGCCATAACTCAAGCTGGAGACCTAGTTAGAAGAGTTGACTGAATAATTTGAAAACTCATGGACCTAGAAAAGCAATGGCAAACATATTGCAGGCATATCTTAAAATTTTAGTGCATAGTAGTGTATACAACAACAACTACTTCTGCTAGCCTCGGTCCCAAACAAGTTGAGGTCCGCTGTATGAATTCTCACTAACCATATTACTGAATTACTCCATTTAAACTCATGGCATGTCAATATTATGAAAATACATAGAGAATGTATTAGTTCACTAAATTTTTCTTTAACTCCGCTAGCGTGCAAAGAAAATTATGTAGAGGGTGCTGAATCTTTACTTGATTTTCTGGGATCATTGTAAAGAATTATAAGTAGTTCTTGTAAGATGAACAAGACTCTGTTTAGTTGAACTGTAAATAGGGTGGCCAACATTTCCTTAATGCTGATGAATACACTGTTACCATTTTCAAAAAAAAACTCCGATAGTGTGAGCTTGCTCACATTGCTGGTCCCAACCTAGATAAAGGAGGTGGGTTGTGGCAGGCGGGCATGTGTAAATTCCCAATTGCATGATGTGCCTTTTTCATTACACCAAATGACACCTCCAATTAAGTGTATGCAGTCTCTCAGAATGCCTTCTTTCTCTCATTCATTTTGCACAACCTTTTACAGCAACGAAAATTTCAATTGGTTCAGCAGGAAAAGATGAAGAATCGGGCTATATAAAGAATAAAAAGGCCTTCATCATTGATTCTTTTCCATTCTTCTGATACAATTACACATAACTTACTTTCTTTTTCCTGAATAACTGAGAAATCTCGATGGCCATGGCATATAGTTCAAAACTCAGTGGATAATGGGCTTCCCCTCTACCCTTCTCCACTTAAATAGTAGGCTTTCATCAAGCCTGTGAGGTGCACTACCTACCAAGCTTAGGCTGAAGGGAAGAAAATAACCTAACATTTTTTGTCTCTGCTGGGATTTGAACATGAGACCTCATAATTCTCCTTCCACTCTATTGGCCACTACATCACACAGTTAGGTGCTAAAAATTAGGACCATATCTCGACTTGTGCGTGTCATCCTTGCACAGGGGCCATCCTAATCTTCACTGTATCATTCCAATTTGTTTAATTTATTCTGATACAGTTACATATGACTTAATTAATCTTTGTTTTCACTTACTTTAGTACTTTACAAGGGGGAAAAGATTCAAAGAATGAACTTATGAGCTATAATGCGAAGCAAACAAAAAAAACATAAAATTTTCTAACATGGACTATGCAATGAAAAACCTACATTATCCAATTAAGCATACAAATAATCAAATAAAAAGTAAAACACGCAACAACTAGAGTAAAATTTAATTTAATACTCAAACAGTGCCCTAAAAAGACAAAAAAATGAAATTAGCGGATAAACGCACTCACCTCGGGGGACGAATAACAAAATTGATAAACTGCTCAATCATATTCTAAATTAACTCGCATCCAAAGTATACTTAGGCCAAATTAAAGCTGAGCTCAATTTGAAACTGCATCGCGTGGGCAAAATGAGGATTTGAGACAAGTTGAAATCACAGTAGTGGCAGTAGAATGTAGTTGTAAAATTCAATAGTTCATTGTGAGAAGTTTAAAGGGATCTAAATGCTGGATTTTTTTTGGAAATATTCAGGGATGAGATTCTAATTGCAGACGTCTGGGGGTTGGGATATACTACTTGGAGGAGAGCTTTCACTGCTACCTCACTTTCTATTTACATATTAATCTGATAATAATCTCCATTATATTTTGGTTCAATATTAACTGCCCTTGTTTAATGTTAACTGCCCTAGGGGGAAATATTTTTTTTTTTTTTTGGTTGAGAAAATGCATAAAGACCCCATTCAACTTCTCCTAGAAAGTCATCTACACACCTTAACTTTACGGGTATCCTAACACTCCACTATTGTTTAAAGAAATGTATTTAGTTACTCCCTCCCGAGGCCAAGCTCAACTATAATAACTTAAGTGGTTTACACGCGCTTGTATTATGAAGCCACGTAATTAAAATCTTCCGTAAATAAACATAAACATAAACATAAGAAAATATAACCTAACTCATTTAACCCATTAACCCCTTAGTGAAAAATTTCCAAAATGAAGAACCCTAACCTTTTACCCCACCCTCAAAGATTCGATTAGCATCTCCAAAATTCATTTGCTGACCAAAATCGAAGGGACCTGTTGAAAAAATCCATACGATTTCCTTGTTCCTGCTCCTTTACTTCTGTTCTTAATTGTTTCCGTCGACGATTTGGTTGAAGACCCGTTCGAACTTGAAGGTCTCTGAAGAATCAAGTGCAAACGTTCTCTTTGTTTTAGTTTGGAGGTAAACACATCAACCCTAGCCTTTTCTATCAGCAACCCTAAATGTTGTCTCTGTTTTAGTTTGTTTAATATCATCCGTTTCTAGGGTTTTGAACTTGCTTCCAATTTCTTCACTGTAATATTTTCAGTGTAAAATCGTGAAACAGAAATACAATTTTGAAGGTGTAATAATAACCAATTTTTAATTTTTTCTTGTTGCATGTATTCTGACCTCTTATGTAGGGGTCCAATAGTAAATATTAATCCTTAATTTATTTATTTTTTATTATATTCAGGTATTGCAATGTTTTTTGTACTTGTTACACTGAGGTTTTTCTATGGTGGAAAAATCTCCATGGATAAGTTGCATTCCTTTTCAGTGGAGGATTATATTGGTGGGGTGATTAATGATTGTGTTGATGTAGATGTTGATAGGTTCTCTTATTTTGAGTTTTTAGGTTATGTAAAAGAGTTTGGTTACAATGCTTCTTCTGCTGTTATTTATGCTAGACCACCTAATTGTCCTGTTTTGGTAGTAATTAAAGTTGATAGGGACCTTATGGGTATTTGTGAAGAGTTAAAAAGT
>MU703865.1:44361-116599 GCA_026770625.1 Nicotiana glauca
ATTTTTTTATTATATTTAATTATAAGATATCTATATTTATTAATCCAAATAAAGTAATCAATTTAAATACATATTTTGTAATTTTTTATTGTATTTTATTATTTTCTTTTTTGATATGTATTTAAATTCAAAAATAAGTAACCAATAACTAACTATAAACTAAATAACTAATTAGTAACCAATTATGCCATATGGCATTTCTTTAGGCTGCCACTTGGCTTAAGGAGAGGACTTTTTCCTCTCCTTTTAATAATATATAAATGTGATATTCTTCTTGTGAATCAGTTTCTAAGAGCTTTAGTACTTTTCATTACTTGATCCTCTAAATGTATAACTGAAATTTGAACCAATATATAAAACAATTTTATTGCTATAATTACGTGAAATTATTTTCTTTTATTCACAAATAAAGCAACGCATTAAAAGGGGATATGGATCTTCTTATGGAGTGTCTGATTGTCAACAAGAGTCGCCGCTAAAGTTCCTATTGCACGTGCTTCGATCTTTGGGGCTTACCTCGTGCATGCTTTGAGTTGGAAAGACTGGCACAAAGAATATGCAACAATTATAACACTTACATGAATCTTCACTGACCATGTTTCTGAAAGAGTGACTCTATACATTGGGGCCTACCTCGTGCAAACTTTGAGTTGGAAAGACTGATACAAAGAATGTACGACAACAATTATGCCACAAGTAAAACACTTACTATATGAATCTTCACTGACCATGTTTCTAAAAGAGTAACGGTATACATTAGGGCTTACCTCGTGCAAGCTTTGAGTTGGAAAGACTGGCACAAAGCGACAACAATTATGCGACAATTATAACACTTATATGAATCTTCACTAACCATGTTTCTGAAAGAGCTACCATATAACATGGTGTTAATAGACCTTTGGCCAAATTCAATATTACAAATTGACAAATCTAGCAAGACAAGCTGTATTGTTGGCATAGCCAGCGTCTATCTTGAGAGAAAATCAGCCTTTTGGTACAAAACACGATTACATCTCAATGACAGGGCCAACAGTAAGTGAAGCACCAACTGATGTTGAGGAAATAGTAATCTTATCCCTTGAGCAGGCGTGGGTGGTTTTGGTAGTAAGCTACCTGAATAAGCTTCGCAACAAACGATTGAATATTTGTAATCCAGTCTGCCTCAATCCTGCATTTTTCTGGGCTGCTGGTCCCTCAAATTGATGATTATATACTCCTTTCACTAAAATAACTCTAAACAGCAGTGTCTGGCTTCACAAGCCCTTGAAGCTTCCACCCACCAGGTCCAGCCAGAGAAAATGCCTGAGGAAGGCACTCAAGTCAGACAAGATAAAACTTCAAAGATCTTAGAAACTTCATTTTGCGACTTGTGAAACTAAGTTCCATAAAGCACACTCATATTACACCTCGAGATTCAATTGTGGTTACTCTCAGACCAGTAAAGCATCTTTAAGTAGTTTTCTTCCGACTTCACTTTTCAAGAAAGGCTATCAAAAACTAAAACTATTACTCTATTTGAAATGTTAAAGAGTGGATGTCTATAAGGTATTCTCTTTAGAAAGGTCTGCGTTGCCATTCAGACATGGTAATAACTAATAACCCAATACATAACATTTAAATGCAAAAGATGATTAGACTTCTCAAAATCTTAGGTTGCTCGTACCTAGCTCCATATTCAAGAAACAATTCCAAGTTGCAAAGAACCAGTTACGGCGATAAAAAGGAAAAAACAAAGAGATGTAAAGTGATATTCCATCTGAAAGCAGTCATTAGTTCATGACACTTTTAGATTCAGGGGACAGAGCAGGGCCGGATTTACATGGTAATTTTAGGTGCTCAAGCACCCATTGACCTTGACGTAAACTAGGTATAGCTATAACAAAAATATAAGAAATATGATATAATATTTTAGTGAGCACCCATTAAACAAAACGACTGATGGGTGCTGTGGTTCTGAAGTGGGAGTTAAAGTCTTTGCTGAAAGCAAGACCCAGATTCGATTCTCGTCACTGACTCACTGCACTTCTTTTTATATTTTTGAATGTCAGATTTTTGTCTTTTGTGAAAAAGTTAAACTTTTCCTATTCCCTTTAGGTTTTAGTTTAGGCTGATTGTTACGTTTTAGTATTTTCTGTTAGCTTTTTGACTTTTGATGGAAAAGTTATACTTTTCCTATTCCTCTGTTTTTGAACTAAATTTTCCTTTTTTAGTTTTTATTTTTTTCTTTTCCTACTCCCTTTCACCTTTAGGCTTTATTATATCAATAATTAATTAGATTTAAATATAAGAAAGGCCATCTTTACCATCTTACAGAAAATTTTAAAAGTAAACTCTTCTTCTCATTAAGAACGTAGAGAAGAGAAAAACGAAGAACAAAATAGACGAAACAATTAGCAAACTCTCCGGTCATTCACAACAATCTCAAAATCAGAACACAGTACAAGGTAATAAGATTTGGTATTTTTATTGAAGTAAGAAATTTAAAATATTCTTAGAAGGATTTTGAATTTTTTTCATGCTTATCGCTTATTCTTTGAAAGCAGATTCAATGAAAAATATTATCTTTGTTACCAACTTGCTTGATTCCAAAACTTAATTTTGAGAATATATGCAGGTTATTAATATTGGAGGATTGTGCGATTGATGAAATTGTGTTCATCAGCTCATTGCTTCAGAAATTGTAAGTTTTCATCTTGTCTTTCGAAAAATTAAATAGTTATATCGTTATTACCGTGTTGTTTGTATTGTTGATTGAGGGGAATGGTTTTCCCAATAGAAATTAATTAAATTATGTGTAGTAAATTTCGGATGAAATTAAATTGAACTAAATCTTGTTTGTAGGAATTTTTCATCAATCTTTTGTGTCGAGATGGATAAGTTTGTCACAAGATCAAAAGTTGGGCAATCAAGTTCTAGTTCTACTCATTCATCTGTTGCGTCATCCGTAGCCCCGGAAATTCAAAGGGATATATCTCTTTCAGATCATAATTTAGGATCTCCCAATACTGACCCGGGGGATAGGAAGTCCATTGCAGAATATAGCCCTAATATACGAGATAAAATTAGAAGATATTATATTCAAATGGGACCTTGCCAGCCTACGAGTCATGATTTTCCTAAAACTAAGTTTGGGAAGACAATGCGTCAGTTTTATCCTGGTTGGTTTAAGGGTCAACATTCAAAGTGGTTGGAGTACAGTATATCAAAAGATGCTGCATATTGTTTGTGTTGTTATTTATTCAAAATGAACATGAAATTCATGGAAATATGGGGGATGCTTTTACAAAAAATGGCTTTAAAGGTTGGAACAAGGCTATAGAAATATTTAAAGCTCATGTTGGAGAGGTAGATAGCATCCACAACAAGTGTTTCAATAGGATGCTTGATTTAATGAATCAATCACAATCAATTCGCACTTCTTTTGAAAAGCAATCCGAGAAAGAAAAAAGTGAGTCTCGACATCGCTTGAGTGCTTCAATCGATGTGGCTAGGTTTCTTTTGAGACTAGGATTGCCATTTCGTGGGCACGATGAGAGTCAATCTTCTACAAATAGAGGTATCTTTCTTGAACTCTTGCAATGGTATGGAGATATTGCTCCAGATATTGGAAGTATTATATTAGAAAATGCTCCAAAAAATGAAATGATGTGTTCCCCAATGATTCAGAAAGATATTATTGATGCTTGTGCCAAAGAAACAATCAAAGCTATCATTGAAGACTTGGATGGGGATTTTTTCGGGATACTAGTTGATGAATCGAAGGATATATCACACAAGGAGCAAATGGCACTTGTTTTGAGATATGTTAACAAAAAGGGCGAAGTAATTGAGAGATTTGTTGGTATTGTTCATGTCAATGATACATCTGCTCAATCATTGAAGAAGGAAATCGACTCTTTTCTTTCGTATCACTCATTAAGTCCATCTCAAATACGTGGGCAAGGTTATGATGGAGCTAGTAACATGCAAGGAGAGCTACGTGGTCTTAAAACTTTGATTCTGAATGAAACTCCATCGGCGTATTGCATTCATTGTTTTGCTCACCAATTGCAATTAACACTTGTGGCTCTTGCAAAGAAGCATTCAGATGTAGATGACTTTTTCTGTATAGTTACTAATGTGTTAAATATTGTTGGATCATCTTTTAAGCGCAGGGATTTGCTTCGACAACATCAAGCTGAAAAATTAGAGGAGTTGCTCATATCAGGTGAAGTGCATACTGGACGTGGACTAAATCAAGAACGTGGGATTCAACGACCAGGTGATACTCGTTGGGGTTCTCATTATAGAACGTTAGATAACCTCATTGTCCTATTTTCATCAATTGTTCATGTTCTTGAATTTGTTGCTCGTGAAGGTCCAAATTATGCTGATAGACTTGTTGCTGAAAGTCTTATGACTAAGATTAAGGAATTTGAATTTGTTTTTATGTTGCACTTGATGTGGAAAGTTCTAATGATGACAAATGATTTGAGCTCCTCATTACAAAGGATGGATCAAGATATTGTCAATGCTATGGGACTCCTCACTCATACAAAGCAAAGATTACAAAGGATGAGGAATAGTGAATTTCAATCATTAATGGATGATGTCTCTTCATTTTGTGATAAACATGAGATAATGATCCCAAAGATGGATGCTCTCTATTTTCCTGGGAAGTCAAAGCGTAGAGCTCTTGATGTTACATACTCTCATTACTTGCACGTTGAGATATTTAATGGTGTTATTGATTTGCATCTTCAAGAGCTTAGAAGTCGTTTTGATGCCGTGAGTACCGACTTACTTCTCGGTATGGCTAGTTTAAATCCACTTAATTCATTTGATAATTTTGATAAGAACAGGATAATGAAGTTGGCTCAATATTATCCGAATGAGTTTGATAGTAACAAGCTCCGGGATCTTAGTTTCCAGCTTGATAGTTTTATAGTTTATGCTCGTGGTCATGACAAGAGGTTCTTCAACATGAAGGGAATTAGTGACCTTTCTAAAGTGTTGGTTAAGTCAGACCTGCATCAAACTTGGCCACTAGTGTATTTACTTATCAAGTTGACTCTCATTCTGCCTGTTGCTACCGCTTCTGTGGAACGTGCTTTCTCATCCATGAACTACATAAAAAATGAGCTTCGTAATAGCATAGGTGATGGATTTTTAAATAGTTGTTTAGTTTGCTATGTAGAGCGTAAGATATTCTCAACTGTAAACAACGATGCCATTATTCATCGTTTTCAACATATGAAAAGTCGTCGATCACAGTTGTGAATTGTGACTAGAAGTTCTGTTGGTAATGATAATATTATTAGTAGTTTTCACATTAAGTCTTTTACTCTTGCATTCGAATAATTGTGCACTTAAAGGAAAGTGAGCACCCACGACCTTAAAATCCTAGATCCGCCACTGGGACAGAGGGTGCAAAATAGTAATAAAATCAATAGCATATTACTCGGAATCTACCAGCATCGCTCTCCTAAATTCCAGTCACAAGTACTATCTCAAATTATTGAATCAATCAAATTAAAAAGAAACAAAGACATAAATAGCTGAAATATTTATTGGCTTAAGAACTTACAATCTATTGGAATTCATGCAGACTTAGCAAAAGATAGGACACAATGGAAGAAGAAGATCTACATAGGTGATACCAATTAGTTGGTAATACGTTTTATTAGCCATGTTCGTACCTTTATTTTAGGTCCTCGGCTTTCTAGGATTTTCTTAGCCTCATCTGAGATTACATATGCCAGTAGAAAATATGAAAGCAATAGGTGCTATCTATGTGAAGGTTTGGAATAAAACTGCAAAATCAGTGTTGGGAACTTTTCTTGAACCTTTGTGGTGTTACTTTTTTAGAATAATTATGTAAATAGGAGTAAATAACCCTAATCGTATTAGGAGTAGGACATGTTATCTCTCTCTCTATATATATATATATATATATATATATATATATATAAAAATTACATCAATAATATTTTGCTCCCGTGCATTCTCACATGTATCAGAGCAATCTGAGATATTCATCGCTGTGCACAAACTCCAGCGACTCCAGGAAGAAAAAAAAAATTGCCTTTTTTTTCCGGCAAAACAGTACTGTTCGAGGGAAAGTCCATATCCGTTGGTGTTGTGCAAGAACCAACACCTCCACGAGATAGATCATCTTCTGGCGACCAAACCCCAAAAATTTCTTCGGCAGAAACCCTTTCACGTGCCGCCGGGAGAATTTTTTTTCCGGCGACCTCCGACTTCACACGCCGGCGCGTGAGGCTTCTTCCGGCCATTTTTTGGCCGCGCTTCTTCAGGACAGCCTGGTCGCCCTCAAATTCCGAGCCTATCCATAATTTATTTTTTGATTCTGATCACTTTGAGTTTTTTCGGCAACTACACTGATATTTTTTCCGGCAGCTACAGTACTTTTCCGGCAAACACAGTGTTTCCTTCATCTGTTTCAGCGAATTGTCAGTTGATTCTTTCTGTTATTTGGTGATAATCCAACGATGTCTTTGGGAGTCGATGCTTTCGGGTCTAAAAACCCGGGTTAGAGCAATTTTGGTGTTATGATTACCTCAGAACCTTTAATGGGAGGTTCAAACTACTTAGCTTGGGCTTCGTCTGTCGAGTTGTGGTGTAAAGGTCAAGGAGTTCAAGATCATTTAACAAAAAAGGCTAGCGAAGGTGATGAAAAGGCCAAAACACTGTGGGAGAAGGTCGATGCTCAGTTATGTAGTATCCTATGGCGATCTATTGATTCCAAGTTGATGCCCTTGTTCCGTCCATTCCAGACATGTTATTTACTTTGGGAAAAGGCTCGTAATTTATACACTAATGACATATCTCGTTTCTATAATGTAATATCGCGAATGACAAGCTTGAAGAAACAGGAATTGGTTATGTCTACTTACTTCGGACAAGTACAAGCAGTCATGGAAGAATTTGAGACGTTGACGCCAATTTCTGCTAGTATTGAAAAGCAACAAGAGCAACGGCAGAAGATGTTTCTAGTTCTTACACTCGCTGGACTCCCTAATGACCTTGATTCAGTACGTGACCAGATTTTGGCTAGTCCGACTGTCCCCACAGTTGATGAATTATTCTCTCGATTACTTCGCCTTGCTACAGCACAAAGTCACCCAGTGAGCTCATCACAGACACTTGACTCATATGTCCTCGTCTCCCAGTCAGTGGATAATCGGGCATCTCATACTATGGAGAATAGACGAGGAGGAGGTCGGTTTGGAAGATCTGGACCCAAGTGCTTTTATTGTCATAAACTTGGACACACTCGTACGTATGCTATTCTTTACATGGCCGCCCACCCAAAAATGCTTATGTTGCTCAAACTGAGACTACAGGTAACCAAGGATTTTCTTTATCTGAAGGGGAGTATAATGAGTTCCTTCAGTATCGAGCAAGAAAGCAGACATCTCCACAAGTAGCCTCTGTTGCTCAGATTGATACTTCTGTTGCTGGTAATTCTTTTACTTGTGTTTCCCAGTCTAGTACTCTTGGACAATGGGTTGTGGACTCAGCCGCTTCTGATCATATCTCTGGTAATAAATCACTTTTGTCAAATATTGCGTATTCACAGTCTCTTCCCACTGTTACTTTAGCCAATGGGTCTCAAACCAAAGCAAAAGGAGTTGGACAAGCGAATCTCCTACCCTCTGTCACTCTAGATTCCGTTCTCTATGTCCCTGGCTGTCCTTTTAATCTTGCATCTATTAGTCGTTTGACGCGTGCCCTCCATTGTGGTATATATTTTATTGATAATTCCTTTATTATGCAGGACCGCAGTACGGGGCAGGCGATTGGAACAGGACTTGAATTAGAAGGCCTTTACTACCTTAACTCACTACACTCCTCCAAGGCATGTCTAGTTACAGATTCCCCGGACCTAATTCACAGACGTTTAGGACATCCAAGCTTATCCAAACTTCAGAAGATGGTGCCTAGTTTGTCTAGTTTATCCACATTAGAGTGTGAGTCATGTCAGCTCGGGAAACATACCCGAGCCTCCTATCCTCGTAGTATTGAGAGTCATGCAGAGTCTGTTTTTTCTTTAGTTCATTCTGATATATGGGGTCCTAGTAGATTCAATTCAACCTTGGGATTTCGTTATTTTTTCATTGATGATCATTCAAGATGTACTTGGATTTTCTTAATGAAAAATCGTTTTAAGTTGTTTTCTATATTCCAGAATTTTTGTGCTGAAATTAAAAATCAATTTGGTGTTTCTATTCGCACTTTTCGCAGTGATAATGCCTTAGAATATTTATCCTCTCAATTTCAGCAGTCTATGACTTCTCAAGGAATTATTCAGACCTCTTGTCCTTATACCCCTCAGCAAAATGGGGTTGCAGAGAGAAAGAATAGGCGCATCATTGAGATTGCTCGAACACTTCTCATTGAATCTCATGTTCCGTTGCGTTTTTGGGGCAATGCAGTTCTCACAGCTTGTTATTTAGTTAATCGGATGCCTTCCTCTCCCATCCAAAATCAGATACCGTATGCAGTATTGTTTCCTCAATCACCCTTATATTCTGTTCCCCCTGGTGTTTTTGGGAGCACTTGTTTCGTTCATAACTTAGCCCTTGGGAAAGATAAGTTAGCTCCTCGCGCTCTCAAGTGTGTCTTCCTTGGTTATTCTCATGTTCAGAAGGGATATCGTTGTTACTAACCTGATCTTCGTAGGTACTTTATGTCCTCTGACGTCACATTTTTTGAGTCTAAACATTTCTTTAGCTCTTCTGACCATTCTGACCACCTTGATATATCTGAGATCTTACCTATACCAACCTTTAAGGAGTCTACTATAGCTCCTCCTTCACCTTCCGCCACAGAAGTCTTACCCGAGCCTACTATAGCTCCTCCTTCACCTTCCGCTACTAAAGTCCTACCCATCCCAACCGTGGAGGAGTCTAGTGTGGCTCCTCCTAGACTCCCTGCCACAGGAACACCACTTTTGACATATCATCGTCGTCCGCACCCAGCATCAGGCCCAGCTGATTCACGACCTGCACCTGATACCCTGCTCCTGCTGCGGACTTGTCTCTTCCTAGTACACCGATTGCACTTCGAAAAGGTATACGGATTCCATACCTAAGACTACAGGTGAAGCATTATCTCATCCAGGATGGCGACAGGCTATGATTGACGAGATGTCTGCTTTACATACGAGTGGTACTTGGGAGCTCGTCCCTCTTCCTTCAGGTAAATCTACTATTGGTTGTCGTTGGGTGTATGCAGTCAAGGTTGGTCCGGATGGTAAGGTTGATCGTCTTAAGGCTCATCTTGTTGCCAAGGGATATACTCAGATATTTAGGCTCGATTACAGTGATACCTTCTCTCCCGTGGCTAAGACAGCCTCAGTCCGCCTTTTTCTATCCATGGCTACTGTTCGCCATTGGCCCCTCTATCAGCTGGACATTAAGAATGCATTTTTACACAGTGACCTTGAGGATGAAGTTTATATGGAGCAACCACCTGGGTTTGTTGCTCAGGGGGAGTCTCGTGGCCTTGTGTGTCGCTTGCGCCGGTCACTTTATGATCTAAAGCAGTCTCCTCGAGCCTGGTTTGGTAAGTTCAGCACAGTTATCCAGGAATTTGGCATGATTCGGAGTGAAGCTGATCACTCTGTATTCTATCAGCATTCTGCTTCGAGTCTTTGTATTTATCTGGTGGTCTATGTTGACGACATTGTTATTAACGGCAATGACCAGGATGGTATTACTAAATTGAAGCAACATCTCTTTCAAAACTTTCAGACTAAGATCTGGGCAAATTAAAGTATTTTCTGGGTATCGAGATCGCTCAGTCTAGCTCAGGTATTGTGATCTCACAACAAAAGTATGCCTTAGATATTCTTGAGGAGACAGGAATGACAGGTTGTAGACCTGTTGACACTCCGATGGATCCGAATTCTAAACTTCTGCCAGGACAGGGGGAGTCTCTTAGTGATCCTGCAAGATATAGACGGTTGGTTGGTAAATTAAATTACCTTACAGTGACAAGACCTGACATTTCCTTTTCTGTAAGTGTTGTGAGTCAGTTTATGAATTCTCCGTGTGATAGTCATCGGGATGCAGTTGTTCGCATTCTTCGATATATAAAATCAGCTCCAGGCAAAGGTTTATTGTTTGAGGATCAAGGCCCTGAGCAGATCGTTGGATACTCAGATGCTGATTGGGCAAGAATATGAGGAAATTTGGTATCCTGGAAGAGCAAGAAACATAATGTGGTTGCTCGGTCTAGTGCTGAAGCAGAATATCGAGCGATGGCTATGGCGGCATGTGAGCTAATTTGGATCAAACAGTTGCTCAAGGAGTTGAAATTTGGTGAGAGTAGTCAGATGGGACTTGTGTGTGATAATCAAGCTGCTCTTCACATTGCGTCAAGTCCAGTGTTCCATGAGAGAACTAAACACATTGAGATTGACTGTCACTTTGTCAGAGAAAAGATACTATCGGGAGATATTGCTACAAAATTTGTGAAATCGAATGATCAGCTTGCAGATATTTTCACCAAGTCCCTCACAGGTCCTCGTATTAACTAGATATGTAACAAGCTCGGTACATAAGATTTATATGCACCAGCTTGAGGGGGAGTGTTAGAATAGTTATGTAAATAGGAGTAAATAACCCTAATCGTATTAGGAGTAGGACATGTTATGTATATATATATATATAGGGCTCATTGTATATGTCAATTACATCAATAATATTTTTCTCCCGTGCATTCTCACATGCTTGGGTTATGCCTTCAAGCATTAGGAGTCTACTGGTTAGCTGGCAAGGGAAGAAGACAACAAAGAATCAGAAGCAAAGCTGGAGGACTGTCCCACTATGCATATTCTGGATCATTTGGAGTGAAAGGAACAGTGCTTGTTTTGAAAATAAAAAAAATCATATTTCTAGAAACAAAAACTCCGGTCTACATAATTTGTTTTTTCGATGTAAGACGTGTTTATTAGAAAATATGGATCAGTATATGGAATTTTTGGATTTGCTAGGGAAGATGTAATTGGGATTTCTTGTAGGTGATATATGTTTCTTATGTAATTTTCTGTACCATCTTGATACTTCTATGATCTTATCAACAAAACTTTACCTTACAAAAAAACATATGGAGAACTTATAATACTTATTATTTTAATTTTAATTTCGTATAATATGTGCTTGTGATGAGTTTAATTAAAAAAATGTAATCAATGAGGATTCATAAGAGCTATGATGGATTCATATGGCCAACCACAACTTGTTTGGGATTGGACATAGTTGTCGAGTTGTAGTATTTATTGACTTAAGAAGCTTCCTCTGTTGGTAAATCTACAATAGGGAGACATTCTTTCATAAGCTTATATGCAAATTGTTAAAATAGATCTATTTCTTTAATATACCTTGGGGCCCTGCAGCTCTGCGGGTTTCAATATCAAAATCCTTGCTCACGTAAACTTGACATCTCTTTGAACTTTCACATTAGATCTACTGCAAAGGGTGGGTTTACCCATCCATTGATCAACTACTGTCAATCTAAGCACAGAGGGTATTGAAGCTCAATTTTTTTCCTACAATGGTACTGAAAATCTACCAATTGCGAGAATTAGCTTGAAATGGCTAAAAGATAGGTGGAGCAGATAACAAATTGTGGAGCAGGAAGAAAGCAGGAGTTGAAAACAGATGCTGAAAGTATAGAGTGTTGTGACACAAGGTGGGAATCCAACATAAGGAGGTCAACCACACAAATAGCAATTAATCAGAATGATGGGCCCTATTTTGGGGTCAATAGCCATTTTACTTCACATTGAAAATCTGTATACAAACTTACCATATGCTACTTTGACATTCATGATGCAATTGAATTTGCAAAAGTAGGACTGTGAAAAATGGAGCCAGGTGTTACAGAAAAATGACCACACCTCTTCCCACGACTTCCCAGTGGCTTCGAGCAAAGCAGCATTACATGTCTTTAGTTCTACAGAAACACCTGAAAGCATTGAGGCTGCCTCTTCCCATCCTCTATTGTGTCCCATACACCTGAATAGATGATTAAATTTAGTATTTTACAATGTAGCACTTTACCTAGTAACTGGAAATTGACAAAATGAACTGCCGTTTTCCCAACAGGAGATGAAATAGAAGATTGTACAAATCTCACTTTTTTAATACAGTTAATAATTTTAGTAATGGGAAAACCTTTTGGATACAAACTGTATATACATAGTAAAGGATTTCACAAAAACATAGAGCATCTAGTCATCACTACTCACTGAAAATATTGATTAAACTCCAGAAGTTTATCCAAAAAAAAGAAAACAATTGTAAAAAGTACTTTTTAACTCTTTCAAATGCTTTTATGTTTCTCTCTCCATATGACCGGTAAAAGTGATAAGGGAGCTATTTCCTATACTCACGTCCACATCTGCCATCACCATAATAATATAAAGTGAAGGAACAAATGATTGACATCTATCATTTCCTCTCACACATAAAACACCAACAAATGTGGATAGTCCTTTTCCTCAATTTTTCTGCAATGAAGAATGGCCATGTTGCGTCCAAAAATGACACTTTTCTCTGTACCCTAAGCACTCATACAACACTAACAACAACAGACCCAGTATATTCCCAACATGTGGGGTCTGGGAGGGCAGTCTGTACGCAGACCTTACCCCTACCTAATGAAGGTAAAGAACCCTAAGCACTCATATCGAGAAATAAAGAAAATTCCTGGTCTTCCTCTTTATTAACCTGTTATAATATGATTTCACAATAAACATGCCGTCCCTCTAACCTTTAGCTGTGGGTGAGACTTTTTTGTTTGTACAATAATTCGAGCAAACTGTTGAGCTGTTCGTTCTTCCAGTCTTGCAAAAAATTTTCAAGAACCATTATGGATTTCTATGCAGGGTACTAGTGCTCTTCCATTATGTCAAATGCCACCACCAAAGAATCGCAAGCAGAAGGAAAACTCACATGACTGTCAAGATCCCATCCCTCGAGTATTTACAAATTGCTTGTTTTAAGTGCTCAGCCGTCTGACCATCCATTGCTGCAACAGAATAAAAGCTTGAAATAAAATGTATTTCAGCTTCCAAAAAGGCTTGGACTTGCTCTTGCATTATTTTCAGTGTTTCTCGCGTTCGCAGTGCATCACTATGCCATAACAAAAAGAAAACGACCACTTAGTTTGTTAATATCAATATAATTTTTAAGCAGCTTAAGAATCTCATAAAAAACTCCTCTCAATGTTCTTAAAGAACCACTAACCTTGATAAAATAAGTTCTGGAATCCAGCCCAATTCTAGGAGTTTTTGTGAGACCTTGATAGCATCGAGTTGTCCAGCTCTACTCAAAGGACGATCATGATCTGCTCAAGAACATAATCTATGATGAATATATTATATTAAACCTATAAATCGAGCTACTTTTTGTTTATAGAGCAACACAATGAGCTTTTTCTGTAATTGTTTCTTTTGCAAGAGGAAACATTTGCATGAGGCATGGAATGCAAGTCTTTGGAGCATGAAAATTGAACTATGTCTGGTCCATTACAACTCAACAACAACGGCTCGGTCCCAAACAAGCTGGTTTTGGCTATGTGTATCCTCACCGATCATGTTACTCCATTTACATTCATCTCATGTCAATATTATGCAAATAAAAATAAAAGGTATTAGAAGTTATGTATATTTTCTAAACGTATAAATCTCTAAAACACTAAGCCAATCCTAGAAAGTCTACGACCTATAGTACAAGTGCTAACAACTAAAACATATTCAAACTAATATGTATCGCCTATATAGATCCTTTTTCTTCCATTCTATTTTGTCCTATCTTTTGTGAAGTCTGTATGGACCGCCAGAAATTGTAGGTCTTTCGGGATACACCGTCACAATTTTTTACATTATCAAGTACTATCTAGTCAGCTAAAGGATATCTATAGCTAATTTGTAATCTTGAAATTAAGACAATTTACCTATAATAGATAACCTGCTATAAAAAAATTCCTTACACTACAACAACAACAAAAAACCCAATGTAATCCCACAAGTGGGGTATGGGGAGGGTAATGTGTATGGAGCCTTAACCCTACCTTGTAAAGGTAGAGAGGCTATCAAATTCCTTACACTGACACATTAAAATATGAGCTTAAGTTCTAATGTTCTATGCACCGCGATATAAAAAATATTTGTACAATCAGGCCACTTAATAGCAACAAGTAATCTGTTCACTGACAGATAATCTAGTACAAATGGTAACTAACCTAAGAATAGAGCTAAAGTTCTAATGCTCTATGCACCGCGGTATAAAAAAACATTTATACAATCGGGTCACTTAATATGTAACAACAAGTAAATCTGTTGATTAATTAATAATCTAGTAAAAAAGGTAACTACAGTTAGACCTCTATCCTTATATAATAGTCATTCAATATAAAAGCCGAATTATTCTATATAAAAGCCAAGTTATTCTCGGAATCAAATATTATATTATGTTATAATATATACCCTCTATACCAGCACTTCGCTATAGCAGCCAAATTTCTTTGGAATAAGCAAGGTTGTTATATCCTCTAAATAGGTTTGACTGTAACCTTCTATCACAAGTTAAAATTCTGTTAGTGTACATGACTTAAATCCTCTAAATATTAGTGGGCTAAAAAGGTAGGTAGGGGTACCCCGAATGGAGCGATTTTCCCAAGAACTCTTGGCGTGTCGAAGCAATATGAGTCGACGTGCTGTAACTGACTGTGTTTTTGGGGTTTCCATTGAAGTTGAAGCTTGCCCTTGAATTTTATCATCAATTACAAGAGAAGTAGCGCCAGAAGCTGAGGCCACACATTTTGGGTTCCTTTTTTTGCTTAGGGATTTTGTACAGCTGCAATATGGTACTTGCAATGGTGAAACTACAACATTCATTTTCGTGGTGCTGTCAATGGATGAATACCTTCAATAAATCAGCATTAAACTCAATGAATTTCTCCCTCTGATCTGAGCAATACTTTGGTTGAATGAAGGTGCAGATTCCCCGGCGGTAAACCCCAGCCCTCTGCTCCTACAAATATAATCGCTCGTTCAGTCGAGAGTTCTTCTCTTAGCTAGATTGAGGAGTTGTTTGGATTTTTTGTAATTAAAAATAATCCTACAGTAAACTTATTGTTAAAAATAGAATTTTATTTGGAGTGAATGTGTATATTGTAAAGAGTTTTACTTTGTGACTAAGTCATTTTTCCCTATAAGAATTTCCTCTCTCTCTTTCTTTGCAATATTGTTCTTGTTCTTTTATTATTTTATAACACGTTATCAGCACGAGACTATAACCAATTGAGTAGAAGCTTTGGGATTGAGCATAATCATTATCAATTATTCTATGAACTTACTTCATGATTAAATTCTGGATTTAAGGTAAGTATTTTACTTTTCTCTTTCAAATTCTTGACATTCTATAATTTGATTTTAAATACAAGCAAAGACGAAAAATTTTGTTTGCAACTCTAATGGAGTTTGAAAGAAATTATAACCACCCAAAGTGGTAAAATTTCTATGCCTTGCCATGATTAAATTCATGTATGATTGTGGGCAAAGAATTGAAAACTCGTCCCATTGAATTTGCTCCATTCTCATTCCCTTTAGAGAATGTGATAGCAGTATGTGATAAGTCTGAAAGAAGACAAAATTATTACTATGAAGGTATCAATGGATGTGGACGTGGCAATAGACGAAATTATAATCGTCATCATTGTGATACTGAGAATAATAAGGATTCTCAAAATAATCCTTCACTATGTGAAAGTAATATTTGTCATCGATTTGACATGAGATTTTATAAAGCACATATAGATGATTATGGTCCATTCATGATGTGAATGTGACAACATCTGATTTACGAATACATATTCATTCTTCAAAGAATATGAACGTGCTAGTGGTAGCGAATATACCACACTCACCTCTAGAAGGAGGTTTGAGATGATATAAGAAAATAATGTCATTATTATGGCATGAATGGTCATTGGTCACGTACCTACTGTACGCCAAAATATTTTGGCATTGTGATTATTAAAAGACAACGATAATGCAAGAACAGAACTTGCACATTTAATTTTGACCATAACCATAATGGTATAACTTTCTCTTTCAAAGAGATATTCACCATATGGGTGTTGATGAATATGTGGTAGTACAAAATTAATTGAGAGCTCTGGAAGAGCCAATTACCATTATTTTGGAGAAACACAATTGATTACCAATAAGGTATTGTGTTGTAGTAAGTCTCAAAGAAACATATTCAATTTCCAAAGTATACGCGAAAGCGGTTGATTATATTGAGACTATAAATAAAGGAAAAATTTAATATCTTCTATTACTACAACTTGTAATGGGATAATATGTATGTGAAAAGGTACCCGATTTATTCTCCAATTTGTACTACATAAATAAAAGAATACCACAATGAAGTGGATATTTTATTGATATAAAACCCATATCGTAATAAACTTAGAGTTTATTCATAATTGCACACATCATGGTGTAAATCTGAAGTTTATCAATATTGATAATTTATTCAGTTGGCATAATTGGTTTAGCCATATCAATTTAAGTATGATGTGCAAAAATAAAAGAGAATTCACATGGGTAAATATTAAAGAACTAGAAAGTTCTTTACGAATTCTCTTACATTGCTTGTTCTCATTAATTAGTAGACCAATTAAAATTGGGATTGAATCCCATGAATGCTGGAAATATCAAAGGTGAATAGGGCCCATTCACCTGCCATGTATACCACATAAGATGCATCTATGAGATGGTTGCATGTGCGATTATTATTAACCCGCAACCTGGTGTTTGCGAGGTAACTTGCTCAATAATTTAATTTAGAGCATATTCCAGATTTTCTATTCAAGAAGTTCATCTTGATAAGTTGGTCTACATCACAGTTGGTTTAGCAAAATAATTTATTGAGTGCCTCCACTTAATAGCTAAACTATTGCTTGTGAGAACAAAGTTATCTATATCAGTTTGATATACGTTATATACCAAAGTATATTATTTTCTCCCCTCACAAGTGGTTCAGGGTCAGGAACCAAATAATTCCATCTTATTATTATTTATGTGCGGTGTATATTTTGATTAACACCATAACGCACAAAGATGAGTTCTCAAAGTTGAGGAAACAAGTTAGTTTTTCTAACATGAGGGGGAGACAAGATACAACAGTTGAGAAAAAGTTACATAGAATGAATTATCATTTATACATCTAGATCCTCGAATAAAATAATATGAGCTTGAAGTTCATAAAAGGATAATTCATGTGCAATTTATTGCAAAGTATGACAGACGCATTTGCTGACCCAAAGAAAGTAATTATATTCTCATTGCAAATGTTCATATTAAGTCCTAGAAGGACAAAGTCTATGGTAAGCTTAAAGGGTACAGACAATCGGTTTCAAATAAACTTCTTGATAAAGAAGATGAGCAAATGATCAAATTGATCATAATAAAGGAGGCAAGTGATCCAGAAGATCACATGACATAACATTTCATAATATCTCATGAGAGATTCAGGTACCTGAATATATGAATGAAGAGATCTCTATGTTAAGTCATTATGAAAATACATTGAAACTGATATAAAATTATTGTCGACGTCAACCTTCAAGAAGCTAGTGAACAAGATTGGGATGTGAAGGCTCAAGGATGTGAATTGATG
This sequence comes from Nicotiana glauca, assembly GCA_026770625.1. NCBI lineage: Eukaryota > Viridiplantae > Streptophyta > Magnoliopsida > Solanales > Solanaceae > Nicotiana > Nicotiana glauca. The sequence goes on from MU703865.1 coordinate 62,064, forward strand.
CTCTCATCAGAGGGAGTTAATGCGCGTTGCACTCTTTTTCCCTTACAAGGTTTTATCCCACTGGGTTTTCCTTGTAAGGTTTTTAACGAGGCAACCATTAGACGCACTTCTAAACATGTGTACTCTTTTTCCTTTTCTAGCATTTTTTCCCATTGGGTTTTCTTTTAGTTAAGGTTTTAATGAGGCACATTACTTATTGAGTAGACATTCAAGGGGGAGTGTTAGGAATAGAATTCTATTCGGAGTGAATGTCTATATTGTAGAGAGTTTTACTTTGTGACTAAGTCATTTTTCCCCTATAAATAGAGGGATCTTACCCCATTGTAAATCATCCCAAAATTCAATAAGAATTTCCTCTCTCTCTCTTTCTCTGCAATATTGCTCTTGTTCTTTTATTATTTTATAACACTTATGCATAACTATCGGAGATAGTTTGGTAGGGTGTATAACAATAATGATGAATACGGTATATTAGTAATGCTGATATTAGTTATGCTGACATACTTCTTATACATTATTTGATTTCATGTATTAAATCATTACACAATTTCTAAAAGAATTGTTTATTTATAAAAATGACCTCAAAACTAGTCCACACTCTAGCTTTTTAAAAGAAACATATGTTTAGAAATGTTTTTATATGAAAAAGTTTTAAAAAATATTTTACTTGTCTACCTATATTGTAAAACAAAATTAAACATTTATTTATAAAACAGAAAATATGCTAAGAATTTATTTATTTACTAGGGATATAATTTTATTTCTCGCTATTTGAATTATTTTGAACTTGTCTTAATATACTAACTAGCATATTTTAATCAAGCATAAATTTTGAAAGATAATTTTATCTTTAACTAAGCTAATGCATGTATTAAAACCCATTGCATTGCTAATACCATTGTTTTCTATGCATTAGTTATGTATAGGATAATACCAAATATGATGTATAACTAATACTTGCATAGCTAATACATGGGTTCAAAATGTCTAACCAAATAATGTATTATTAATACACAAAGCTAATGCATGCATTAGTTTATCTAATGCATCCTACCAAACGACCCATTAGTATCCTTTCCATGGAGATTTATAGCCTGTTTGGCTTCTAAAATTAGTTTATTTTGAAAAATACAATAGCAATAACAACATATAGGGCTTGTTTGGTTTAATGGATAAGAGATGATTAATATCGAAATTAAATTTAGTATTATCTCATATTTGGTTAAGATAAAATAATGGTATAACTAATTCTGAGATTGTAATATTTCTTTATTCCCATAAGAGAGTGAAATAACTAATCATTGGATAACTTATTTCCCAAAATGAGATCTAAGATATTACGTATGCAAACCTTACTTCTCCCGAAAAATACTTTCGAGTAGCAATTAGTGTTAGCCAAGCTTTTAAAATGTAATTTTAATCATATTTTTCTCAAAAGTATTTTTTTTAAAGTGCTTTTAGGAGGAGCTATTTTTTTTTTTTTTGCTACTCAAAAACCATTTTTATTCAAAATTACTTTTTTTTTAAAGTTTGATCAAATACCTTAACTTTGAAATAATCATTTTTAGTAACCAAAAAAATACTTTTGGCCAAAAATAAGTTCGACCAAACTATTACTTCGTTGCTCTTTTTCAAGAAGATGCTAAAATAAAAACAATAGATCGATAAATAAAACATGATGATGGATATAGTTTACTTTATTTAAGTTGTAAATGGATATAGGAGATCATTTTCTTGCATTATTTAATGGGATGATATTTGATAAGACAGAGTTTAAGAAATTTTTTAAAAATTAAGGTACTTAAATTTGCTCTTATTACCAACTATTCAGTGAGTTGTGCTAATTTACCCATATTTTCTTTTTATATTTTTCTCTCCTCATAAAAATGTGAAATTTTACTTTTGAAGTGTGGGTCTCAATATGACAATTGTTTTGGGAGCTGGGATTGACCAAACAAAATGGTCTAAAGAAGTTTGACATTTGGCTTCTAGTATAAACTCTGAATTGATAATGCAAAAAGTAATAACAAAAAGAAAGGGTAAACTCAAAAAGTGCTATAGCTAAGGTTACTGAATATGTTACAATCACGTTGAATAAAAAATCCAAAATTAAAATAAATATCTGGGTAAAATGGGAGTTACCAAAAAACAACAACTATAAGCTCAACACTAATGGAGCTGCAACAGGAAATCCTGGAAGGGAAGGACTGGGAGGAGTCTTCAGAAATACAAGTGAAAATTAGGTACTCGACTATATGGGTTCCATTCAATACACCACTAACACTCATACAGAATTGCTAGCCATTCTGAAAGGGCTACAACTTGCAAAAGAAAGACAGTTAACTCCTTTGGAAATAAACACTAACTCAACAGAGGTAATTAGAATGCTAATCAATGGAAACCTCCCTTTTGACTCACTTATTCATGAATGCAGGTCAATCGTCCAAAGACTAAGCGATGTGGTGGTGAAGCACAGCTACAGGGAGACCAACAGAGTTGCTCATACGCTGGCAAAAAAGGGCACTAACATAACTTTTTTTGAAGATATTTTTGTAATAACAGTTCCTGCAGTGTTTGTCAAGCATGTATTTTGGACATACATGACAGGAATTGTGTTTGAAAGAGAAATTATGGACGGTAATATTACTAATGATAGCCTAGTAGTGGGGGATTTGATATATCCACCCACAAACATTCCGTCTGTAAATCCTAACGAGTAATTTGTTAAATTATAAAATGCATCCAGTTTTAACCCAAAAAAAAAGATAATGAAAAACTCAACATTACTAATACAAAAAGCATGATGTGTATAAAATTCTGCATAATAATAAAATATTTCACTTGGTTTCTTGTTTGAAACTAAATTTTAGTGGCAATAAATTGCACGTGAAAACCTACATATTGCATTATTTTATGTTGGTTAGAACTTAAAAGATGAACGAAATGGAGGTTAAAATATCACGGTCTAGTCAGTTTTCGGACTGATCATTCAAAAATAGCTAGCGTTTGCCAAGTCATTGAAAAATTACCGGAGACTGGAGCATCGGTGCTTCAAACTCCAGTATATTATGCTGGAGTATTTTTCTGGATTTTGAGCAGTGTTTTCGTTCATATTTATTTTTACATGAAAATTGACTAAATTTCGATTACTTTTGAAACTTTGTCTATTTTTGAATGACCACTTGTAAATATGACTATTTTTGAATTTCTCCCAAAATTGAGATGCCTTTAGTTGTAAAGCACTTCCTCCGGTCCACAAAAAATAACTTTTCGGTATTTGGCACATCCCTTAAAAAATACGAATTCTTAGAGAAAAAATATATTTTGACTAATTTACCCTTAATTAAAATTTGCATACTGTTAGCGTGTCACATTGGGATATATAAATAAGGACAAACTTTAAAAAAATAAAGTTAATCCCTAATCAATTATGTACAATGATACTTATTTTGGACCACAATAAAAAGGCAAAAAAATCATTTATCATGGACCGGGGAGAGTAACATATAAGCTCATAACACATTGTTTACTTTCTTATTCTACTAGGTGCAACAATATAAATTTACACTAGAGATAATTTTAGTAGGCAATGCTTAAAGAGAAAACACGTAACTTGTCACGATCCCAGTTCGCCCTCCGGCACCTAGTCCCTACGACTAGGTAAGCCTAACAATGCGGAAGATAACTATAATTGCGGAAAAAAGAATAATTAAAACTGAACTGGTAAAATAAATATTATTTAGGGTGCCGCTTGGCACATACAATAACAGCTCTCGAAGCTAACAAAATTTTCAAAACCCGGAATCTCACAAATCACGAGCTAAGGGATACATAAGAGGCTCTGACTCAAGAATGACTATATAAAGGAAAAATACTGAGAGAACTATACTTATTACAGAAGATAGAAAGTGACTCTTCGGCTTGCAGACGTAGCAGATATACCTCGAAGTCTCTATAGAAATGTCTCCTTCCAAGGCTGACTGAACTGAACGGGAGTACCAGTATCTGCACAACAAAAATATGCAGAAGAGTAGCATGAGCACACCACGGCGGTGCCCAGTAAGTATCATCACTAACCTTGGTGGGATAGTGACGAGGAACAGTCAAGGCACCTAACGGTCAAATAAATAGTATAATCATAGGAATAATGGAACCGATATATAAATATGTAAAGTCTGCATGAATGACTAGAAATTCTACAATTCACAATAAAGAAAAAGGACAACAAGTAACAACGAGAATATAATAAATGATGATAGGAAATGACAGCAGAAATCACAATCCAAATCCTAAGGTCACAACCCAGCAAGGGGAAAACAAGTCAATAACTCATATCCTACAATGATGTTCACATAAGGTCTTATTCAACTCTTCCCACAATTGTACCAAAAATCTCTGACAAACCACAACTCACGAAAAACCCAGCATCTGAAATCTAATACTTGGCAACATGTGCACCATCAATCTCACGGTCATGCAAACAACTATCTGGCTAACTAGGACCACTCTCACATATATAATGGATGAACGAGGGCGTATCTCCACCCTTAACAAAAATCTAAAGGAAATTCGCCTTTAATGGGGTGCCCAACTACGTATATGTTTGTGCAAGTATTTTTGACAAGAATTCTACCAACGAATAAATATGAAAAGGAGAACGGACCGCACGTACAAATGTTTCCTCACAACTACCAAACGGTAAAGCTCATACAGGTAAACAACCCACAATCACAATATTAAACAAATAGGAACGCCTCCACAGGCCGATACAATTCTTTACAATCAACCCCTGACATAGCCCACTTTATTATACCATGCGTGCAAGTAATAATATAATAGGCATCTCCGTATTTCGCCACACGTGCATCACAATATTCCTACCTTATTCTGCCACATGCGCAACCCACATATAAGCATATAACATATCCCACCTTGTTACGCCGCATGTGCAAAACATCAATAGCAACAGTAGCACGACAAAGACCTCGTGCAACCCTTCAACAACAACCGCACGGTAGAGACCTCGTGCATCACAGTACCAACAGCCGCACGGCAGAAACCTCGTTCATCATAGTATCAAGTACCATACAACAAATGACAATATATACAGGAACAAAACAAGAGAATCAACTCCGATATTTCCACTCACCAAAAGACGGTACAACTAACTCATAAGGAATAACCGTAATAGATAAATACTAAGCGCAATAAGAACAACTCAACAACGGAGAAATAATATGAAACAACGATTCCATAATACTCAGTTCAACAACAAGGAAGTAAATCATGAATCAATTAATTCTAATTAAGGAATATCAACTAAACATAGGATATCTAAACTTCTTTCCAATTAAGACCAAATTAATTACACGAGAGATAGAAATAATGCTTTCCAGATAAAAACAAGCAGTTAGGAATGATAATGTGACTATAGAAGGGTAAATGTCTATAGTTAAACAAGTAAAAGTCAATTAGGCAACAGGAATAACCAAAAAGGGCAGATAAATTCCAAGTAAGTCATGTTGAGGTGAAACTAATAACAGGGAACTCATTCGTATTAAAAACAACTTCATATTCGGTGATTACAATGATCTAAGAGCCTAAAAGGGGCAATTTACCACAAATAAATCCAACCACGCACTCGTCACCTCGAGTACAAGGAATACAATCAACAAAGAGGACTCAAATCATAAGGGGAAGTCCCCCACATAAGGTTAGGCAAGATACTTACCCGAACCGGCTAAAATCAACTAGCAACCACGTTATTGCCACGAGTACTCGACTCCAAATGGTCCAAATCTATTCAATTAAATCACACATTGTAAATAACATCTCAAGCAACTGATTCTACTATTTAATTCAAAGCTAACTCGTGAAATTAGGTGAAATAACCAAAATACCTTCAGGCCAACGTCTTGGAATCAGATGAATTTTACATTTTCGGAACTCTTGCAGTCTCACGAGTCTAGCCATATAAAAATCTCTCAAATCGGAGGTCAAACACCCACTCAAATCTCGATAATTATGTCTATGAAGTTTTTACCCATTTTCCATTCAATATCCGAAATTAGATGATGAAATTAACTAAAGATTGATGGAATATAACTAAAAAGGATTAAAGAATCGTTACCCAATGATCTCCTCTTCAAATCTCTCTCAAAATCGCTCATTTAGGGACCAAGTGTCCCAAAACTCTCCGAAACTCAAAACCGAACGTCTCGGCAAACCGAAATAGAAGAAATAAACGTAGGGGAAGCAGTTAATAGGGAATCAGGCCTTAAATTCTTAAGACGACCGGCCGGGTCGTCACATCCTCCTACACTTAAACATTCGTTCGTCCTTGAACGAGCATAGAGACATACCTGAAGTCCTCAAGTCACTGAGTGCGCACTGCCAACATATACCCGCGGGTGATCCCACGTCACCCCAATCCACTTAAGCATGACGACACCATCTCAACTTAAATTTAGCCCTTTTAGCAATACCAATAAGCCTCCAAGCCAAAATTCTCACCTTCCATCCGTTTCCAAAAGACTCGATCCTAAATCCATATCCGGTATCATTCTTAACCGGCTACTTCGATACAAGCCAACCCACAGGGTACAACCACACAACATGACACATCACACATAGGCCCACAATAATATTTCTGATAGCAATACTTGCCTAAGATCAAATCTGTACCGGCCATAAGCCTCGTATTTAATAGGAACTCCTTTCAAGCCTCCACAACACTGGCGATGATACAATAACCACGAAAATCACATAGCAAAATACCCGAATAACCAATTCTCAGCTAATACCTATAGGCACACACTCCACAACCAGAACTCAAGACGCGTAGAACGAAAATGAATGAATGTGGGACGGAAAAAGACACAAGGGAACTAACATACAAATCAAACCAGCACAATTTCTTCTAAAACACAAATCGACAAAAACATCTAACAAGAAAGAATGAAAGCATATAAAAGACTTACAATGATCTTATACTGATATAAATCTCACCGTAGTACACAGCCCGGTCTCAACATATCAAATCACCTGAAATCACGAGGGCCCCCCCCCCCCAACATTGAATCACAAGTAGGGCATACATCAACCCATCTAATGACTCTTACTAGATCAATTCCGTCTATAAATTACAACACAGGCTGGCTCCCATACTGGTGGAGCATAGAAATCACAACTCGTAACCAAGAATACTCAGAGGTCACATCTAACCTACCGAAACAGACAACATGAATTTACTGCTAGCCTCATAACTCTCGACGACAGCTAAAAACAGACGATAGACATGACTATCACTCATAAAACCTACCAACGGGATAATCACATAAACAGAGTGCAAATCATGAAATGCACCCATAACTGAAATCAACAAAATAAGGGAACTTACCCCGATAAGCAGAACTGTGATGAACTAGAGATAGTGCCCCTATAACAAACCGAATCTGTACCTGAATGACATTCATCTGGCACACTGGCCTCAAGCCTACTATATGAGACACATCAACGAGACGGGCCTCCCCATCTTGGGCGCCCTCTACCTGCCTGAATACCTCGCTGTGACACATCGGTCCGAAGTCTGGGACAATCTCTAACCATGTGGATAGTATCTCCACACTCAAAGCACCCTCTCTGCTAGCGAGGCAGTGGGAACTATGCGATACGGGTACTCCGAGACCCATGAACGTCTGAGTGACCATGCGAAGTCTGAAGTGCGAACTGAACTGGCTGACCCGTAAAACCTCTACCATGACGCACCTCGCCTCCAAAATAAGGAATAGTATATCTGCTCGGCCTACGAGGCCTTCTCGCCTCCTCAAACTCTCTCTCTTGATCTCGTCTGCTCTCTCTCTCTCATGACCCTGCCTGCCCTCTCTCTCTCTCTCTCTCTCTAGCATGCATACCCTCTATCCTCCTAGCAATGTGTTGCTCCTAAACGCACACGCAAGTATACGTGATCGACAAGTAATATAGGATTGTAAGTCAAGATATCATACCCACAGGAACTTGTGATTAACTATCAACTAAATTAAACCAAACAATTAATCTACTCAAGCGAATTCTAACGTATGAATATTTAACTAAAATTAATCTAAAATAACAAATTAAGAGATTAAAGAAAACAACGACAAACTTAAAGACGAATTCAATGTGAGTGAATATTCTAGAGCTATGGTTAGCTAACAATCCCGTTGAGATTTCCACTTAAATCATCTAATTTCCCGTTGAGATTTCCACTTAAATCACTTTGAAAATCATGTAATCTCCCGCGACACACACAATAATTAATATACAAATATAATAAAAAATATGCACTTTTCATCATTTATCACAATGTTCGCCACCTGCTGATATGGAATGTCCATCTCCAACTCGTGAGCCATACTGGACCTGATGCTAGGAATAAGCCCCTCAATGAACCGGCGAACCTTATCGCGAACAGTAGAAACCAAGGCTGGGGCATGTTTAGCCAAACTGGTGTAACGGATAGCATACTCTGAGACGGTCATAACACCCTATCGCAAATACTAAAACTCCGCGCGCCATGCATCCCTGAGGCTCTGAGGAACAAACTCTCTCAGGAACATATCTAAAAACTGGGTCCAAGTCAGTGAAGCTGCCACGTCTGGGCTGTCTAACTCATAGGTGCACCACCAATAATAGGCGGCCCCTCGAAGCTGGAAAGTAGTGAAAGAAATCCCGCTCGATCCAGAGATACCTATAGTACGGAGAATGCGATAACACTCATCAAGAAACCCCAAGGCATCATCTGATGCTAACCCACTGAATACCGGAGGATCATACTTCTTGAACCTCTCTAGCCTCATCTGTTCCTGCTCGGAAGCCGCTGCCATGCCCTCGGGCTGAACTGGTGCTGCAAGCGGCGCAGGACTAATATTAGGGACCTGCTCAACATGCGCTCGCTGCTTAAGGGGGCGGGTAGCGGGAGTCTGTGCTCCTCCTCCGGCTTGGGATGTGGCTGCAGCAAGGGGAAGCAATCTTGCCTGAGCCAAAGTGGTGTACATACTCATGAACTGTGCCAAAGTCTCCTGAATGGTTGGAGTAGTAGTGGCAGTAGGTGTGTTAGGTACCTGGACTCCAGCTGGATCTGCTGGTGGTACCTCGACGGCAACTCGCACAGGTGCTCTCGCTGAACCACGTGCGCGTCCTCGACCTCTACCCCGACCCCGACCCCGACCTCCGACGGCTGCAGCAGGGGGCGCGGGTGCCTGATCACCTCGGGTAGTACGTGTCCTAACCATCTGTGAGAGAGTAGAAGACAGAGGTTTAGGATTGTGAATGTCAAAATCTCGCACGACAGGGGAATCAAATGAAGTGGAATTTTCCTAACGGTTACATAGCGTATTGCAGATACGTACAGACGTCTCCATACCGATTCACGAGACTCTAATAAACCGGCTTGTGATTCGTGAGTCCTATAAACCTAGAGCTCTGATACCAACTTGTCACGACCCCAGTTCGCGCTCCAGCACCTACTCCCTACGACTAGGTAAGCCTAACAATGCGAAAGATAACCATAATTGCGGGAAAAATAATAATTAAAACTGAACTGGTAAAATAAATAGTATTTAGGGTGCCGCTTGGCACATACAATAATAGCTCTCGAAGCTAACAAAATTCCCAAAACCCGAAATCTCACAAATCATGAGCTAAGGGATACATAAGAGGCTCTGACTCAAGAATGACTATACAAAGGAAAAATACTGAGAGAACTATACTTATTACAAAAGATAGAAAGTGACTCTTCGGTCTGCGGACGTAGCAGATATAACTCGAAGTCTCTATAGAAACGCTTCCTTCCAAGGCTGACCGAACTGAACGGGAGTACCTGTATCTGCACAACAAAAACGTGCAGAAGAGTAGCATGAGCACACCACGGCAGTGCCCAGTAAGTATCAAGACTAATCTCGGTGGATTAGTGAGGAGGAATAGTCAAGGCACCTACCGGTCAAATAAACAGTATAATCATAGGAATAATGGAACCAATATATAAATATGTAAAGTCTGCATGAATGACTAGAAATGCTACAATTCACAATAAGGAAAAAGGACAAGTAACAACGAGAATATAATAAATGATGATACGAAATGACAGCAGAAATCACAATCCAAATCCTAAGGTCACAATCCAGCAAGCGGAAAACAAGTCAATAACTCATATCCTACAATAATGTTCACATAAGGTCTTATTCAACTCTTCCCACAATTCTACCAAAAATCTCTGACAAACCACAACTCACGAAAAACCCAGCATATGAAATCTAACACTTGGCAACAAGTGCCCCATCAACCTCACGGTCATGCCGACAACTAACTGGCTAACTAGGACCACTCTCACATATATAATGGATGAACGAGGGCGTATCTCCACCCTTAACAAAAATCGAAAGGAAATTCGCCTCTAATTGGGTGCCCAACTACGTGTATGCTTGTGCAAGTATTTTTGACAAGAATTCTACCAACTAATAAACATGAAAAGGAGAACGGACCGCACATACAAATGTTTCCTCACAACTACCAAGTGGTAAAGCTCATACAGGTAAACAACCCACAATCACAATATTAAACAAATAGGAATGCCTCCACATGCCAATACAATTCTTTACAATCAACCCCTGACATAGCCCACCTTATTACGCCACGCGTGCAAGTAATAATATAACAGGCACCGTCTTATTTCACCACACGTGCACCACAATGTTCCCACCTTATTCCGCCACATGCGCAACCCACATATAAGCATATAACGTATACTGCCTTGTTACGCCGTATGTGAAAAACATCAATAGCAACAATAGCATGGCAATGACCTCGTGCAACCCTTCAACAACAACCGCACGGTAGAGACCTCGTGCATCATAATGCCAACAGGCGCACCGCAGAAACCTCGTGCATCATAGTATCAAGTACCACACAACAAATGACAATATATATAGGAAAAAAACAAGAGAATCAACTCCGGTATTTCCGCTCACCAAAAGACGGTACAACTAACTCATAAGGAATAACCGTAACAGAGAAATACTAAGCGCAATAAGAACAACTCAACAAGGGAGAAATAGTACGAAACAACGATTCCATAATACTCAGTTCAATAACAAGGAAGTAAATCATGAAACAATTAATTACAATTAAGGAATATCAAATAAACATAGGATATCTAACTTCTTTCCAATTAAGACCAAATTAATTACATAAGAGATAGAAATAATGCTTTCCAGATAAAGATAAGCAGTTAAGAATGATAATGTGATTATAGAAGGGTAAATGTCTACAGTTAAATAAGTAAAAGTCAATTAGGCAACAGGAATAACCAAAAAGGGCAGATAAATTCCAAGTAAGTTATGTTGAGGTGAAACTAATAACAGGGAACTCAATCGTATTAAGAACAACTTCATATTCAGTGATTACAAGGATCTAAGAGCCTAAAAGAGGCAATTTCCCACAATAATCCGAGCACGCACTCGTCACCTCGCGTACAAGGAATACAATTAACAAAGAAGACTCAAATCCTGAGGGGAAGTCCCCCACACAAGGTTAGGCAAGATACTTACCTCGAACCGGCTAAAATCAACTAGCAACCACGTTCTTGCCACGAGTACTCGACTCCAAATGGCCCAAATCTATTCAATTAAATCACACATTATAAATAACATCTCAAGCAACTGATTCTACTATTTAATTCAAAGCTAACGTGCGAAATTAGGCAAAATAACCAAAACGCCCCTCAAGTCAACGTCTCGTAATCGGATAAATTTATATTTTCAGAACTTTCGTACTCTCACGAGTCTAGCCATATAAAAATCTCTCAAATCGGAGGTCAAACACCCACTCAAATCTCGATAATTAGGTCTATGAAGTTTTTACCCATTTTCCATTTAATATCCGAAATTAGATGATGAAATTAACTAAAGATTGATGGAATATAACTAAAAAGGGTTAAAGAATCGTTACCCAATGATCTCTTCTTCAAATCCCTCTCAAAATCGCCCTCTCCCGAGCTCCAATTTGATTTTTCTAACTTTTGAAACTAAACCCTCGAAATAACTATTTCTGCCCAGCAAATTCCGCATCTGCGGTCAAGGGACCGCATCTGCGGTCCCGCTTCAGCGGAAAGCTTGTCGCATCTGCGACTTTCACTAAAGGGGACAAGATCCGCATATGCGGTCCACTACTCGCAGATGCGGTTCCGCATCTGCAGAAAATCAACCGCATGTGCGGTACCTGAAGAAATCCCAAATTTCGCTTCTGCGGTCCTCTACGCCGCTTCTGCTAGGGCTGGGCATATATCCGGTATAACCGATAAACCGAACCGATAAAATACTATTGGATTATCGGTATCGGGTTATTGGGTAAATAGTTCGATAATGGTTTAATGTTATCTGACTAATGGGTTATCGGTTCGGGTATCAGTTTGCCCAATTTTATTAACGGTTTAACCGATAGCCCAATAAACTTTATCAAAATTATAATTTTTTCCACTAAGCATATAAAACCACCTTATGGTTTCATTCTCTCAATTATCTCGGTAGTTACTCTTCATCTTTTGACCATAATCCTTAGAGTAAGTTTTAAACTTTTCTGAATTTCTCATTTTAATTTTTCAATTAAGATTTTTAGTTTTAAACTTTAGAGAATTGATTGTTCAGATTTTTAGTTTTCTATTTGTTTCTTTTGTTGCACTAATTCTTTAGTATTTACAAGATTAGGATTTTATTATTTTCCTATGAATTATGCCCGCCCGCAGTGAGATAGTTAGTAAAATTAGATTGTTGAATGTCTTATCCCTTACTCCTATTAACTTATAAGTTTGAAAATTGAGATCATTCATTGGGATTTTAAAATGCAAAGAAAGTTTTATTTTCTAAGTTGAAATTTAATCTCTCTTATCTTAAGAGCAAAAATTCAATTCTTTTCTCTTAATAGTATGGTCACGATTTCTATAAAAAATAAAATAAAATTGGATAGTTTTATTCTTATTGGGTAAACTGATATTTTATCAGTTCGGTTATCGATTTAGTATATTTTATAAACCGATAACCGATATGAAGAACCAATAATATTCACAACCGAACCGAACCGACCGATGCCTACCCCTAGTTTCTGCGGCTTCGCATCTGCGGTTCCCAGACCGCAGATGCGAAAATACCAGAAGAACAGCGGCTGCATAACTTCAACTCCAAAATTTCCTCCGTTAACCATCCGAATTCATCCCGAGGCCCTCTGGGAACTCAACCAAAAGTAACAACACCACCTAATAGCTCATTCGAACTTGTACCAATCCTTAAACCACCTAAAACAACATTGGAAACTCGAATCAACCAATGATTTGAGCCTAAGAACTTCAATTTCTATCAAAACACGCTTTCGATAAAAAACCTAATCAAACCACGTGCGAATGACCTGAAATTTTACACACACATCCCAAATGATACGACGGAGCTACTACAGCTTCCGGAATTTCATTCCGACCCTCGGATAAAATATTCACTACCGGACCAGAAACTTCAAAAATTCAAGCTTCGGCATTTCAAGCCTAAATTAGCTACGGACCTCCAAAATACATTCCGAACACGCTCCCAACCCCGAAATCACCTAACGAAGCAAACGGAACCATCAGATTTCCATTCTGAGGCCGTCTTCGCACTGTTCCAACTACGGGCAGCTTTCCAACACTTAAACTCTCATTTAGGGACCAAGTGTCCCAAAACTCTCCGAAACTCAAAACCGAACGTCCCGGCAAACCAAAATAGCATAAATGAACTTAGGAGAAGCAGTTAATAGAGGATCGAGGCGTAAATTCTAAAGATGACCGGCTGGGTCGTTACATAACTCTGGACATTTAAAAATGAGTTAGAGATACAAAAAATGAGTTTGACATACAATGGTACAAGTACTGCAGCACAAGGTAAGGTATAATACTCAGAGAATACATAGATTTGCCTACAAAAGAAGAGCTACAAACAACTAGGATTAAATTGAATTCCCTATAAGAAATGAATGTCTTTATCTGGGAACTCCATTTACATGGAAATAATATTTTCATCTATACAATGAATTCAAACCAATATATGAATGCAAATTCTACTATAACTAATGTAAACTGTAAAGCATTATTAAGGTGTAACAATCTTGAATCTCTCTGTGGCCTTTACTTCATAATTTCCAGCTGCAAGCACAAAGATGCTGTCGAGGGGAAAGAACAGCGGTATTATATGGTTATACTACAGATTTTCACTTGTTTGTTCGCAAGTAGACAGAGGAACCTGCAGTTTTTAGCTAGGCATCGGTTTGTTCTCCAAAAAAGATCTCAATAGAATGAAAGCTTGACGAGGGCGATGAAGTGGCACCTCGTGCCCTGCTCCTGTTACAGTTACTAGAGTCAACCCTTTGTATACTTGGCTCCATCCTCCAACCTATTCATAGAATAACAACAAGGACAAACGAAAGCATGAATTTTCGATAGAGGAGAGGAAAAGATGCAAGGTTACCAAGAAGAAAACAGTTTGCATGTACATTTAATGTTTCCATCTCAGTTAGGACTGACCTTTTTATTGTCATACCAAGGGTACCAGTTGGTGATAGTTGGAAGCTTCAAGGCATCTATAGAATATCGAGTTGCGGTTACAGGAACAACTGAATCAGTATCTCCACTGCAAAGAAAGTCAAATTTTATTGGAAAAATCAGGTTCTGATTCAAATAAACTACAAACGCAGACGTGATCACATTTTGACTGTACTTTCTTAATGGGACATTTATGCATAAACCATGATTCAAGATGACACAAACTTATCAGTTCATTCTATGTTTCCAGTTCACTTTATGTGAAAAGCCAAATGAATGTATCTTAGGTCTAGGCTGAAAAAGGCGCAGGTCTTATGCCAGAATAGTACATTTCCTATGCTAACAATGTAACTAACATAAATCAGCTACATATAATGTGTAAAGATAGATATCATTCCGATTTTCTCTTTTGAGGTACCTTTGTCAACCAAAAAGTAGGAGGCTCATAATTGAACTTGACTCTTTATTAGGACATCATTTTGTGAATTCTGCAAACGGCATAAAGCGGAAAAGGAAGAAATACTGCAACTACTGGGAATCCATTAGAATATAACATCCGAGTTATGCAATCCTAGTTCTTTAAACACTGTCTCAACCTCACCACACATCCCAACTATCCTCTCGCCCGGAGGATGGGGAAAAAAGGGGAAAAAGAACCATATTAAGTTAGAATTAATAGGGACTTCAGTCTCCTATAATCTGTTTTCACATCATTTACCAAGCGCACACCATAAACAACTTCACCATGCATCATTGCTAGGTGCTAGGATTAACAAGCCACATCCAAAATGAGTCTTCATATTGGTTAATTATAGTACTTTACCATATTGAACCTTATCCCTTAAAAGGAGTAACTGAAATAATGCAGTATTCCTCATTAGCACAGCAACTCTTAGCATAAAAATTCTCAAACAGCAACTTTACTTACAAACATCTTGTCTTGCTCAAGATTAGGAAATAGTTCAACAGCTTTACTTGGGAAGAAACGGCAATTGCAATTAAATGAAGGATCACTTAGTATAACCTTTCCACTAGCTGCCTATTAACTTAAATTCCAGACTACTTTGATGATAGGTACATGTGTAAATATCTCTTCTATGAGACACAAGAAGAATAAATCCCCGAAGAGAGAGAGAGAGAGAGAAAGAAATAAGTAAATAGATATAGATAGGCTTCTATACCACCAATTTATGGTATAGTATTCATGTCATTTCCAATTGCAGATATTTAAATGGTATTGAAATAAGTGCTCCAAAATTGAAAATGAGGTCCAATAACACGATGATAATCGAGGGGAAAACGAAGATTTTCAAAAGGAGGAGTGACTTAGCCTACCTGAATACCCATATCCTGAAACCAGCTGCAATCAGCTCTTGGTAGATGGGAAGCATTGACAGAGGAGAATCGGCCCAGTAGTTACCAACAATATCACTGGAAACCAAAAACAATCCAAAATTAAATGTTATCAACAAGTTTGAAGATAGGAAACTTGAAACTTCCAAAGTTTTTCAACAAACCTGCATGTTTTCCAAGGATAGGCAATCTTAGTTACATTAGCGTGGAACGCCTTTTGTACCTCTGGGATATTAAAATAAACTTCAGAATACCTCTCGGTACATGGGTCATATGCTCTGGACATCCATGGCTACATGTTTGAAACAGGAAAAGAAGTTTAAAAACTTGAATGCACAAGAATTAATAGATAGAGAAGATTGATAAATAAATGCAGGACTTCAGAACTACCAAAATGACTTAAATTATCAAGATTAGATGTACAATAATAGATGGTGAAATCCAGAAAGATAAAAGAAAATCATACTTAAATAGGTGTGAAAACATATCTTAGTAAATAAAAATCTGAAACATGTAATCAGAAATAAACTAGGGTCAACTTGAACTTGTTTTAGAAACACAAACAAAGATAGAAGGATTACTAGTTAAGAAAGGAGATTTAATGGTAATTGATGGCATCAAGACGGGTTTCCTTGCAGATGATGCGCTTGTTTTGCAGGTCTAAAGAATTAGTAATTAGTTTGTGATTTTACTGTGTGAAAACAGCCACCGAAAAGGAATAAAGTAAACAGAAATCTACAATAGCTTCAGAATATGCTGGCAGCTTCTAACACAGTTTGACAGTTTAAAAAAACAGATTTGTTTCTGTTTTTCCTTTTCGTTTTGAAGGGGGGAGGAGGTTGCGGATGAGGATGGATGTTTATGATATAGCAAATTCCACAGGTTTGACTTCGTAACTCATCTGTCTATTTGAGGGTGGTAACATAAAAGATGCAAGTTTGTTTAATAAACGATATTAAGCTTTCTTTCTATGAACAAATATCACAGATAGACCACTTGGAGACATAAAAGATACTACATACCGGCTAAATTTAGAGTCGTTTAGTGGCACTGTCTCACTTACTTAAAAAGGGATCGTCATACACTCACTGCACAAGAAAGATACTTGAATTCTTGCGTTCTCTCTCTCACACATGACCAGACAAATATCCAGATGAAAATACAAGCACCTAGATAGTATGACATTCAGCACCTCTGAACCGTCAAAAATGCAATGTCCAGTTTAACTTAACAGTTGGCAGCTACCAGCACAAAACATTGATCCACTGAGAAAGGGATCTATTTCATAAGGAGACATTACTTTGATAGATGCATATATTTTGACAAAGGATTAAGAACTTCAAAATTTTCATAAGGTGAAAAAGAAAAGGGTAGTTAAGCTTTTGGATCTTTGTTAGTCATCTTTAAGGATGTAAGATTTTTGTAAAGCTAACCACTTGCCAAGTCAAGGGTTCGAGTCTGGAATCAGCCACTAACGCTTGCGTTATTGTAGGCTGCCTATATTAGACTCCTTGGGATGCAACCCTTCCCCATACCTTGCGTGAACGCGGGATGCTTTGTGTACCGGGCTGCCCCTTTTACCACTTGCCAAGTCCGGCACCAGAAAGAGGGTTATACTTCAGATTGAGTTATCAATTCTAACTTCTAAGTATGCAAACTTTCAACCATATAGTTTAAAACTCCAATTTTTCACATGGCAGAAACTCATCTGTCTTTCTGATTCTTTTTAAGCATGTAATGTTTTTCCAGTCATTTTAGCAAACTAAAGATTTGCAAGTGTACTCAGAACCAATTCAACCTTATCACAAGTAGTCTAACTCCTTATTCTTTTCCAACCTTAATTTATCGTTCTACAATCACCTATATTTGCCATCGATAAGTGAAGTGAGAAGAGAGCATAAGATAAAGACTCACATAATGACCCCTTAGGTTGCGCCGAAGGGATGAAGTACTAGCACAAGGACGAGTATATATGCTATAAGGGTCAATATTTCCCTGCTCTTGTTCAGCAAGAAGAAGAGCTTTAGTGCAATCAGTGGAAGGATGTTCAGAAGATCCTTTATCACACGTTATCTGGAGAAGCTTGTAGGTAGAATCCGAAATCAAGCCATGGGTCCACCAGTACTCGAACGTGCCAATATAGTCATGGTAATCATCGGTAACAGCATTCCCCACCTAAAAAGTACAGTCAGAGAAATAGACCTTGATAAAAACAGACGGTAACTTAGCATTGCATTCAACTTTAAAATTTTCACTACTACCATAAAGCCCTTGAAATTAATAATCGGGTTCTTGATTCCCTTGTTCCTTCGGTAGACAAGTTGAGATAGCTGTGGAACATAATGCCCTAAACATATACAAGAAAAATGAAATTAGTATCTTATGATACTTAGAGGCGGATGTAGCACTCGTGTACCGGGTTCATCTGAACTCAGTACTTTCGGCATGGAACATAAATTTAAGCATAGAAAATCACTAAAATTGCAACAAATAGTAGGTCTGAACCCATAATGTTAAGAATACAACGGGTTCAATACTAAGAAACTTAAAGTTTAAATTCATATAACTTAAAAATACTAAATCCGCCTCTGATGATACTAGGTGTTGGCAAAATATGTATAAGCAACCAGTTAGAATGACAAAGATAAATGCTAATTGCTAAGTAATGTGTTATGAATAATTACCTGCATAACTTTCTCCAGCAATGTAAAATTCTCTATGCTTGTACTGAGGAAACCTTTCGAACCACTTGACAAGAAACTGGTACGTATCTTCAGCTACAAATCAAAACGCCAGGGTTCAACATTTCAGCTTAAACAACATAACTACTATGAATCCTCAATATTTATCACATTGAAAGCACATACATAATATACAAACATTCAATTACTAAATTATCGTTACCTGTTCTTTGATCACCCACATTATACAAATCTGAGGAAGTATTCGTATACGAAAATCCAACCCCAGCTGGCGATTCAAGAAAAAGCAAATTTGCCACTGCCCATAATAACACAAATTCATCAGAAAAATTCAAGAAAAACAGAATTTAAAACAAAAAATTGTTAAAATCTGCTACATACAATTGTTCCAGGAGTAAGGATTCAAGTTAAGTGTCTTCCCATCAGAATTAATATGAAACGGACCGATTTCTTCAGCAGCTCCATAAGCTACTGAAGAACAACCTGGCCCTCCATTTAGCCATAAAATTAGTGGCCTTTTCTCAGGATTTCTACTCAGTGGTGACTCAATTAACCAGTAAAACAATGCTCTTCCAGCTTGTTCATTTACAGTAACATAACCTGAATACTGATTGAATTCTACATTTGCTGGTTGCCCAGGTAAATAAGTAATTTTATCCCTCAATTGTTCTACATTAATAGAACAATAACAACTACCCAAAAACAACAATGACAAGCAAATTACAAAGGGGGGAATTTTCTCCATAAATTGAATCAAAACACAGAAAATATGAATAGGCACAGAATAAAGTTGGGATCTTTTTCAAGAATTATGTAAAGGCGGGCAAAAAGATTTTGCACATGTATCACATGAGTACAATTCTTGAATTTATACAGATAATAAGGTGAGGTAGTAACAAATACAGTGAAAAACAAAGGACAAAAACACAAAAAAAAAAAATTTCAAGAAAATAATGAGACAAGAAGAAAGACAATAATTGAATAGTACTATTGGACAGATAGCAAATGAAAATGACACAAAGGTACTACACACTAAAATGAGGAATACCCAGATGCACAGATCTCTAAAATAATTCTTGGAATTATAGTTAAGTAGTTGGAGATTTGATCTAAAAGATTCCTACATAATGAAGTTAAGACATTTTTTTAAACCAATTTAATTGCTGACTTGTGACCACAGAAAGTGGACTATTTTAGCCATACTCACTGCTCAATTTATCCTTTTCTACTATAAATATCCACCTTTTGGGGTTTACAATCACTGCATGATTGATGGTTTCGTCATAATTTTTTTTTTTTTAATTTAATTTTTCATGGTTGTGCGACTAATTCGAATTTGCACTGTATAAGGTCACTAAAGTGGGAAGCATTCCAACCATAATATGTTCCATTCCTCATAGGCTGAGATAGTATCATTAAATTCGTCGTTACTTAAAGATAAAAAAGTCATTTTATGTAACGATCGATTTAGTAGGGTCGCAGATTTAGTAGGGTCGCATCGTTACCTTTTTATCCTCTCATATTGCCCTTTCCTATTATTAAATAATACTATTATTTTATCTTTTATGCTACTTTCTTATATAATAATTCTATCGCGTACCTTACTTTTTCTTTGTAATATTGCAAGATTATTCTTCATATTTTTTGTATATGACATCATGAACGACAACACATAATGTAATTTATCCAAACAACATCAAAATGATATAATATAATATAATACAATACAACACAATATGATACGATCACATAATAAAACGATGCATAACTGCCAATTAAACAAGTTGTAAGGGGAGGTATCATATCTATCCCACCATAACCTTTGGTGGTTCGGCATAACTATTCTAAGAATAATACTAGCTTTTTACATTTGGGAAAAAATTAATTTGAAATCTTGTATTATTAGAGGCAAATTTAAGATTTAACTTGATTTGTTTTGACGTTCTTAGCACTGAAAATATAATACTTCTAGAAATATGGGTTTGGATCATATATTTGTTAAATATTTATGGGTTTTCATATAAAAAATTATACTTCGCATCGAAAATACTGAATTTGGATACGTGAATACCAAATCATTAGATCCGACCCCGCATTTTACCTTAGATTAAATTAGAATAGTCACACAAAATGTTATGACGATTAAGACAAACAAAGTTTAAATCATTAATTCTTATATTTCACGTCAGTCAAATTATGTCACAAAAATTAGAATGAAAGAAATACTGATCCATCAATAAATCAAAATGAAAATCATTAAAAATAGTATTTGTGTGTGAATTATAGCTGTACTTACATTCTAAATCCCTTCTTTTTCACATAACCCCACTATTGGGTCCCGGGAAGTAGGGAAAAGTGTTGATTAAGGGATATACTTTTTCTCGATTTCTTACGATATAAAGAATAATAAATAATAAAAATAAAGATTTCCTGACGTTACAAAAAATAAAATTAAAATTAATTATATATAAAAAAATATTTTCGTAAGTTAGCCACTTTTGGAGCAATTGACCTAAAAGGTAAGAGGAGCACATGGGATTTTTGGTTTAATATAAAAGACTCGATTGGGATTGGCTGGCAAACTCTCCTCACAAATTCACATGGGATATTCACTAACTTTTTTGTAAAGATTATTTAATTCATATACCGTTGAATATAAGGCATAATTTGAAAAGGACGAAAAGATCCAACGCTTTAATAACCAAAACCACTTTTGATTAATTTAATCTAGAAAAAAAAATCGACCAAATTCGACGGAATTTAATAGCTTTGCTTCAAATCACATATATATGTATCGAGAAATCTATTAAATATGTACGAATCCAATAGCATAAATGAGTTGTGGATTTGATGGCAAGCACTCTCTCAAGCAGCAAAACATTCAATAACCTAGCAGTTATACGTTTTTGATTTCATACTCCTCCGGTAAAGGCAATAACCATTCAGTTAAAAAGCGTTCACGTGGTGGCAGATACTAGTACACAGGGGCAGATATAAGGGGCAGAAGTTCAGAACCCCCTTTAGCCGGAAAATTACACTATACATATAATAAGTCAAAATTCGATATGTACCTCTATATTTTATATTTTGAATCCCCTTAACACAACCTAAAAACATAGCTCAGTGGTCAAGGAGGTTAAAACATTTTGTAAGGTCGCGAATTCAATTTCCACTAGCCACACACTTTTCTAATTTTAACTTCTTTTTTTTTTGAACCCCCCTAACTAAAATCCTGCCTTTGTCACTGATAGTACACAGAAGCCTTAGAGAGCCGTTGGACTGTTATGAAGCACCATTAATACATAGATTGAGCTTTAGTATCAGTTAGTCGGATCAGTAAATTTCGAATACGAGATGAATAAAAAGACAAAGAAAAGAATTGACAAAAGAAAATGTCAAAAAGTAGATTACAGCAATACTCTATGTATTTCTCGTTGGACTAAAGACAATATAGCAGGTTGCCAGTTTTAACTACTATTTGTACTTACTTAATAATTGGTTAGGATTAGTCAACTTGATGAGCTCAGCCGCGTTAAGATTAGTTATTTAAACCTCTCGATTGCGTAAAGGAACTCAGCGTGATTTAAGTAAGAGAGTTGTGGCAACTGAATACTAGATATAACCTGAATCAAATTGCTAAATGAAATTGTATCGAGAAGTTTTGTTTGTTGAAAAAACATGAATTCCATATTTATTACTCCTTCTGTTACAAATTAGATGTCACATTTCGCTTATCAAGAGTTAATTTAACTATACATTGAAGCTAAATTGGATTAGTTCAATTTAGTATTTAAAAATTAAACTTTAGAATTTAGATATTCAAAAATTATACGAAAAGTACTATAACTTGTATTTTTTTCTCATGTCACTATGCTAAAAAAAATATTTTAAAATATTGGTCAAACTTCACACAGTTTGACTCTCGATAAGCAAAATGTATCATCTAAATTGAAACGGAGAGAATAATTTTAATAAACTGAGATAAACTATGCACATCAGATGTTGAAAAAACACTCTCTCTTGATCATCCGGGGTTTGAGTTACAATGAGTCGTAATTATCTAGTGTACAAATTTAGAGACAACATCTAAATAATATAGGGAAATTACCAGCTATGTCCATTTATAAGTAGCTCATTACAAAATTGGCTAATTGAGAAAATATTACTAATATTAGCCAAATTAGTTATTTGTAGCAAAAAAATCAAATTTTTGCTTTGTTATGAGTGGGTGTTATTAGAATAGATTTGGCACAACTTAAGGAGCTTGAATCTCAGTTTTGGAATGATTTGGTGAAGTTTTGAGGTGGTTTGAATTGAAAATTCGAAGTAAAAGCTAAACATGAAAAAAAATGATGTGTATCACACCGTGTATCATTTGTGTATCAAATATATATCATATTTGTATCAATTGTGTATCACATGTATATCCATGTATACCTGTGTGTGAGATACATGTTTGATACATGTGTCGAAGAAAACTTTTTTGAACTCGATTTAATTATGAATTTTGATACAAAACCAGTCCAAATCACCTCCAATCTTCCTCAAATTTTGTATATTGACTTATCTATATATTTTCAATAAATTTCAACTATACCCATTGAAAAAGTTCATTTTTTGTTTAGATTTTTGAAATATTGTATAGATTTTTGTATTTCATCACCTTATTTGCTACCCCGACCATAAGATTTCATTTCCGTCTTGTATCTAATGTTGCTAATCACACTTAAAAATATTGAAGGTGATTTTTACATGTGATTCTTTGATAGAAAGGACCCTATTATTTGATTTTTCAATTTTTATTGGCTAATTTTGGTAAGTCTATGACTAATGGCTTTGGTAAGTTGAAATTTATTTGGGATATTTGTGTAAGTTTCCCAATTAACATATATATATATGGTCCAACCACAGGGAATGCATAAGTTCATTTAAACATTGATTTGAGAAAGAATGAAAAAGACAGCCAAATATTCTACATAAAACATTGAAATTTCACTAAGGATTTGAAAGAGAATGTAAAGTATAGCCGTATTTCCACATGAAAGCTTGAATTTCATTTAACCTGCTTTTGTTAAAATACAAACAGAAAGCTAAAATAAGTTAAAATGAACACTCCAGACAAATTCTTTAAAAAGCCATATAAACATTATGTAAAGTTATAGCAGTGCAACGTTAGTCAACTGTACAAATACAATACATGTTCTCATATGCATCATTTCCGTTCTGCAGCAGCCAACTTATCAGCCAACCTGAAACAAGAAGTGATACCGTTGGTGTTTGCACCAGAAACAAAGTAATACATGATATTGTCTGAGCACCAATTATCTACTTAATGAGAATTCTAAAAGATTGCAAGTAAAAAAAGAAAAAAAGATTGCAAGTCAATTCGAGTTTCCAAATGAGGTCTGTAATACCCTCATGTTAAGGGTAGCGAAAGGAGCCAATGATGAATTATTAACATGTCACTATATATTCCAACCAATAAAGGCCTGGCAAGCATAAACTTATAAAACCCAGAGAAGCTCACTAGCTGCACCAGGAAGCCAGCCAACGACACACTACAGCAAGTATTGTTGCGGACCAAATATGGATAGCTTTTAGGAAACTAGGTCTGATTTTGGGGAAATTTCACTGTCTTTACCTTAATTGCTAGGATGCTCTTTGAAGGAAATGAACTTTCATCCATAACTCAACGCCAGTACTGGGCCCAACGGTGAATTGTCTCAACCATTTGTGGAAATAATGCACTGACACTTTCATTGATAAGATCCTGAAAGAAGTGAATGCATTCCTCGTCGTCCAAGTCTAACCGAAACTTCTCTTGAAGCTAATAAACATAAAGAGTTAAAAGTCAGGAGATGGAAATAAGAGGAGCGATGGTAAGCAACTTCCACTTCCAACCAAAAGGTTGTGAGTTCGAGTCTCCCCAAGAGCAAGGTGGGAAGTTCTTGGAGGGAAGGATGCCGAGGGTCTATTTGAAAACAGCCTCTCTACCTTAGGGTAGGGGTAAGGTCTGCGTATACACTACCCTCCCCAGACCCCACTAAGTGGGATTATACTGGGTTGTTGTTGTTGTTGTTGTTGATCAAGCAAACATGAGAGTTGTAACATAGATAAATAGATAAAGCAACCTTAAGAATGCCCTTCTCAGGATCAGAAGCTATGTCAGGAATATTGGAACCGGCCATCAAATGAAACAAATTTAATATGAGGTTGCTTGATTTTCGTAGAATATTGTATGCTTCACAACAATAGGATTTGAACCTGGTGTAGTACTGACTGCAAGAAAAGAAGAGGACAATTTAATATTGCTTTTCAAGTTTCATCAGACACTTTCCACAATGCCTACAGAGGATTTATAAATGGAAACTTCCGAATCAGGACGAACATGACAAAACTCAGTTTGGATCTTGAGACAGGTCACTTCAAAGCAAAATTATGTACCTTTCTGCTCCACCCATAGCTTCAACCATTTCTTTGCAAAGCTTCATCGGCGGTGGAAAGGGCTTAGGATCTCGACCTAAAATGAAACCAAAATCAACATGGAAAAGGCGCCCATCATCTCTTAGCAGAAGATTGTCAAGATGTCTGCATATCAGAAACAAGATTATTATAGATCCAGTTAAAAAGAAACATATCACTTCAAATACGCATGGTAATGGATGGTAGACAACCATGAGATCAACCCTTAATTGTTGATTTCAGTTTTTATCATCGGAAAAGGGCCAAAACTGTCCCCTAGACTATACATTTATTAAAAAAAAATCCCTCCGTCCACCTATTTGAATCAAAATGCCTCCACTGTTATCTTAATGGCTCAACTTTTTGTTGGGAATAAACCCCCGACAGAAATAATATTCACGGTAATAAAAGAGGATTAATAACGTAGCACCGAGATACGGTAATTAACAAGAATAAAAGAGTGACAACGACACCAGGATTTTTACGTGGAAAACACTTTTGAATAAGGGAAAAAACCATGGCCCCGAGAGGAGCAGCTGATATCACTATAGCAAGGAATTTTACACTGTGTAGGTCCGAGTAAAATATACCAAAGACGACTACAACACTCAAAAGAAATGACCCTCTTTTGATATTCCGACCTCACTACAATATCGCTCACTCTCTATTTTTCTTATACCCTATCTGTGAAGCCTTACTCTTTATTTCTCTTTGTTGGTGTGTAGAAATGAGAGCCGAAGCTTTCTTTTTATAGCCGAAGCCTCACTCTCTGAAACCTACTGTATTTGACAATTTGCACACACTTTTTCTTCAATGTTAACTGTTAGCGGAAACGTAAAAGAAATAACACAAGATTTAACGTGGTTCGGATCAAAATAATCCTACGTCCACCAGAGAACAATTATCTTTCTATTATTTACAAAGGAAGGGGAGATTTCCCAATTACACTTAAGAAAATTTTTCTCTTAACTCTCTACTCACTACAATGTATTGTATTGTTTTTGGGATGAATTCTACAAATGAAGGAGTGCATCTATTTATAGAGGCAAAGACCTCCTCTTGATGTCATTGGTGACATCAAACTACTTCCTCTTGATGTCATGGGTGACATCAAAGGAGGAAGCTTCCTCCTAACATTCATACCAACTCTTTCCACCAACTCTTCCAATTGGCATGCCATTGTTGGCTAAACATAAACAAACATTTTCAGCATGCCATTGTTGACTAAACATAAACCAACATTTTCAATCTCCACCTTGGTTTGCGTTTCGAGCGTGCGTATGAACAACTCTGGCCAAAACTTCTAAGCTTACTGGGCAATCCCGTTGTAAGAAACAAGAAGAATCAACCCATAGTTGAACATACCACCTCCACCTAACAACTGTTCTCTTCGGAGTTGCATCAGTTGATGCACACCCCCGCCAAGTCCTTGCAGTGTGCAAACTTAGCGAGCGGGACTATCTTGGTCAACATGTCTGCAGCATTATCGTCTGTGATAAACTTCACGAACTTGATAGTTCCATCTTCAACAATATCTCGAATAAAATGAAATCTGACATCAACGTGTTTAGTGCGCTCATGAAATCTCTGATTTTTCATTAGATGAATAACACTCCGACTATCACATCTAAGAGTTGATTCAAGCTGAACCAAACTCAATCCCGCTACTAAACCTTTCAACCAGATAGCTTCCTTCATCGCCTCCGTTGCTGCCATGTATTCTGCTTCTATCGTAGACAAAGCGATAATCGACTGCAGAGTCGACTTCCAACTAACGACACTGCCAACGAGGGTAAAGATGTATCCAGCTGTGGACCTTCTTCTGTCAAGATCTCCTGCATAGTCAGAATCCACATAACCGAGAATTGAAATACCTCTACCACTTTTTCGAAAGGTCAGACCAAAACCAGAAGCTCCCTTGAGATATCTCAATATCCACTTGACAGCTTCCCAATGCCTCTTTCTTGGGCTGGACATGT
This sequence comes from Nicotiana glauca, assembly GCA_026770625.1. Classification (NCBI taxonomy): domain Eukaryota; kingdom Viridiplantae; phylum Streptophyta; class Magnoliopsida; order Solanales; family Solanaceae; genus Nicotiana; species Nicotiana glauca. The sequence continues at coordinate 89,156 of MU703865.1, forward strand.
ATCTACTTACCACACTTACAGATTGAGCAATATCTGGACGTGTGCATACCATAGCATACATAATGCTACCAACTGCGCTGGCAGAAGGAATCTTTGACATATGCTCCACCTCATCCTCGGACTGAGGCATTTGTAACTCTGAAAGTTTAAAATGAGGAGCTAATGGTGTACTTACAGGCTTGCACGTATGCATATTGAATATCTCGAGAATCCTTTCAATATACCTCTTCTGAGAAAGATGTACAACATCGTCTTCTCTTGAAATCTCCATACCAAGAATTTTCTTTGCAGCTCCTAAATCCTTCATATCAAATTCCTTACTCAACAGTTTTTTCAAAACATTTATCTCTGTAATGTTGTTAGCAGCAATAAGCATATCATCATCATACAACAGTAAATAAATTATTGAGTTACCAGACATCTTCTTGTGATACACACAGCTATCAAATGCACACCTTGAGAATTCATGTGTAGTCATGAATGCATCAAACCTCTTGTACCACTGTATAGGGGATTGCTTCAAACCATACAAAAACTTCTTTAGTTGGCATACGTGATCTTCTTTTCCCTCAGCTAGGAAACCTTCAGGCTGATCCATATAGATTGTCTCTTCTAGATCACCGTGTAAGAAAGCAGTTTTGACATCAAGCTGTTGAAACTCCAAGTCAAATTGTGCAACCAATGCTAGTAGCACGCGAATTGAGCTATGTTTCATGACTGGAGAGAAAATCTTATTGTAGTCAATTCCCTCTTTTGACTGAAACCTTTTGCAACCAATCTTGCCTTGAACCTAGCATCTTCCACTTCAGGAATTCCCTCTTTCTTTCTGTAGATCCACTTGCATCCAACTGTCCTCTTCCCCTTTTGTCTTTTCACTAAGACCCATGTCTGATTCTTGTGAAGAGACTCCATCTCTTCCGTCATGGCTAACCGCCATTGTGCAGCATCCTTGCAAGAAGTTGCTTCAATATACGAGGAGGGCTCCAGATCCTTAATCTCTTCTTGTGCAGCTACGAACGCATATGCAATCAAGTTTGCTTGATTTATAAGGCGTTCCGGTTCTCGTGTCTGCCTCTTCTCCCTCCCCTTCGCAATTGTGTATGGTTCATTGACAGCAAGTTCTTCAAGGTCTACATCTTCTGACTCATCTTTAACCTGAGTCTCTTGATCCTTTTCCTTGGCAAGCTCCACCGGAGGCTCCACCTGCTCGTTGTTCTTGTTTCCTGAAAACTCCACGGAAACTTTACGGGGATCAAGTATAGAGGATTCATCGAAGGTGACATCTCTACTAACTATAAATTTGAGTAAAGACAAACACCAAAGTTTGTACCCTTTTACTCCATCCACATACCCTACGAATATGGCCTTCTTAGCCCTTGGTTCAGGCTTTCCTTCATTAACGTGATAATAAGCTGGACACCCAAATACTCGTAAGTATGAATAGTTAGAGGGTTCACCTGACCATACCTCATTCGGAGTCTTAAAGTCAATTGCCGATGCTGGAGATCGATTGACAATATGAGCAGCAGTGTGAACTGCTTCAGCCCAAAATACTTTGGACATTTTGGCTTGTATGAGCATACAACGAGCCTTTTCAAGAAGAGTTCTGTTCATTCTCTCGGCAACTCCATTCTGCTGTGGGGTATGCCTGACAGTCCTATGTCTTGAGATCCCATGAACCTTGCATAATTCGTTAAACTCTTCATTGCAAAACTCCAAGCCATTGTCTGTGCGAAGATACTTGATTTTCCGCTCCATTTGATTTTCAACCAAAATCTTCCACTCTTTAAATGCTTCAAAAGCATCACTTTTTGCCTTCAAAAAATGCACCCAAACCTTTCGTGAGAAATCATCAATAAAAGTGAGAAGATACCTCTTTCCGCCCTTCGATGGAAGTTTAGAGGGACCCCATAAATCTGAATGGATGTAGTCTAGCACTCCTCTTGTCTTGTGTTTGCCAGTGCTGAAGCTGACCTTCTTCTGTTTCCCTAGAACGCAGTGCTCACAAAAGTCAAGTGTGTTATCTTCTCACCTTCCAAAAGGTTACGATTGCTCAATATTTCCGGTCCACGTGCGCTCATATGACCCAGTCTCATGTGCCATAGTCTTGCCTTGTCATCATTAGATAACTGCACTGTAGATGCATTTGCAGAGCCAACAATGGTGCTTCCGGCCAATGTGTAAAGGCCGTTCTCCAGCTTGTCTTTCAGCATGACTAAAGAACCTTTAGTCACCTTCATAGTTCCTGCTTCGCTCATGTACCTGTAGCCTTGTTCATCCAGAGTACCCAAGGAGATCAAATTCTTCTTCAGATCAGGAACATGACGGACTTGTGTAATAGTCCTCACGACTCCATCATGGCAGCGAACTCGAACTGAGCCAATGCCAACTATTGCACAAGTTGCATTATTGCCCATTACTACGGTTCCTCCACTTTTCTCATAGCTGCTAAACCAGACTTTTCGGAACGTCATATGCAGAGTACAAGCAGAGTCTAACACCCATTTGTTTCCATAACTACTATTATTACACGATGTTGTTAGTACATAATCATTATCAAAATCATGTACCTGTTCAACCGTGGATGCACTCGCCTTTTCTTTGGACTTTGACATTGGGCAATCTCGTTCAAAGTGCCCCTTTTTGCCACAACCCCAACACTCTGTTTTCTTCTTGTTCACACGAGACTTTGATCTGTACTTTGATTTGCTCTTTCCCTTTTGGCTAGTCCGGCCTCTCACAAAGAGTCCACTTGCCTGGTCATCTTTGTCTCCTTCGATGTGCCTCTGCACATCATTAGAGTTAAGTGCCTGCCGCACTTGCTCAAGCTTGATAGGCTCCTTGCTATACATCATTGAATTCTCAAAATCACGATATCCTGAAGTCAATGATAATAGCAAAGCACATGCAAGCGTCTCCTCCTCCCTTTTAATTCCTGCAATCTGTAAGTCCATGACAAGTCTATTGAACGCATCTAAATGATCTTGTAACGAAGTACCTGACCCCATCTTAAATGTGTGAAGACGTCGTTGTAACAACATCCTTGTTGTCACTAATCGGTCTTGGTATAGCCCTTCTAGCTTTTCCCATAACTGTTTGGCCGTCTCTTCGGTACCCGTACTCACTTCACAAAGCACGTTAGGTGCAAGGGATAGTTGGATTGCACTCAATGCATCCCCATACTCTGTGGAAGGGTACGTGCATGACTCTACCTTTGGCCTTTTTGATCTCCTCAGAGGTTGAGGTTGTTTTTCTTTCTAAATAGGGTATTCCACTTGCTCGACATCATCATCAAGTTGCCCCCTGCTCAATAACCTCATCAGCTTGTTACCATTCCTCCTTCTTCTAACTATTCCACAAGTGTAGAAAGTACGACCGACGAGTTCGCCGAGCAGGGGGAGCAACCTGATGAGGTTATTGAGCAGGAGGAGCAACTTGATGATGGTGTCGAGCAAGTGGAGCACCCCATTCAAGGAGAAGAACAACCTCAACCTCTGAGAAGATCAGAAAGGCCAAAGGTAGAGTCATGCAGGTACCCTTCCACAGAGTATGTCCTCATCGTTGATGAGGGGGAGCCAGAAAGTCTTAAGGAGGTGTTGTCTCGTCCAAAAAAGAACCAGTGGATGAAAGCCATGCAAGAAGGGATGGAATCTCTACAGAAAAATGGCACGTACAAGTTAGTTGAAGATGAACTTCCAAAGGGTAAAAGGCCACTCAAATGTAAGTGGGTCTTTAAACTCAAGAAAGATGGAAATGGCAAGCTGGTCAGATACAAAGTTCGATTGGTGGTTAAAGGCTTCGAAAAGAAGAAAGGTATTGATTTTGATGAAAGTTTCTCACTTATTGTCGAAATGACTTCTATTCGAACAATTTTGAGCTTAGCAGCTAACCTAGATCTTGAAGTAGAGCAGTTGAATGTGAAAAATGTATTTCTTCACGGTGATTAGGAAGAGGAGATATATATGGAGCAGCCAGAAGGATTTGAAGAAGCTGGAAAGAAACACATGGTGTGCAAATTGAATAAGAGTTTTTATGGGTTGAAGTAGGCACCAAGGCAGTGGTACATAAAGTTTGACTCATTCATAAAAAGTCAAACTTACATAAAGACATATTCTGATCCACGTGTATATTTCAAAAGATTTTCTGATAATAACTTTATTATATTACTATTGTATGATGACATGTTGATTATAGGACAAGCCGACAAGAGAAGGAGCTGATTGAAAAGTTGAAGAGATATTTGTCCAAATCATTTAATACGAAGGATTTGGGCCAGAGCAACAAATTCTAGAGATGAAGATAGTTCGAGAGCGAACAAACAGAAAGTTGTGGCTATCTCAGGAGAAGTACATTGAACGCGTACTGCAACGCTTCAACAAGAAAAGTGCTAAGCCAGTCAGCACACCTCTTGCTGGTCATCTGAAGTTGAGCAAGAAAATGTGTCCTAAAACATTGGAGGAGAAAGGGAACATGGCTATAGTTCCTTATTCTTCAGTAGTCGGAAGCTTGATGTATGCAATCAGATATTGCTCATGCAGTTGGTGTTGTTAGCAGATTCCTTGAAAATCCTGGAAAGGAACATTAAGAAGCAATCAAGTAGATACTCAGGTACCTAAGAGGTACTGAAGGAGATTGCTTGTGTTTTGGAGAATCTGATCCAATCTTCAAGGGCTACACGGATGCTAATATGGCAAGTGATCTTGATAATCGTAAATCAATTACATGATACCTGTTCACATTTTCAGGGGGAGCTATATCATGGCAGTCGAAGTGTGCTGCACTCTCTACAACTGAAGCAGAGTATATTACAGCTACTGAAGCTGTCAAGGAGATGGTTTGGCTGAAACGGTTCCTTCGAGAGCTTGGACTACATCAAAACGAGTATGTCGTCTATTGTGACAGTCAAAGTACAATAGACCTGAACAAAAATACCATGTATCATGCAAGGACCAAGCATATCGACGTGAGATATCACTGGATTCGAGAAAGAATGGAGGATGGATCTGTACAGGTTAAGAAGATCCATACAAGTGAGAATCCTTCGAATATGCTGACAAAGGTGGCACCAAGAGACAAGTTCGAGCTATGCAAAAAACTTGTTGGCATGCACTCAAACTAGAATACGGTGCTACCATCTCTAGATGAATGAGGCTGGAAGGGAAGATTGATAGGGTCCATCTCATTCAAAAGCCAAAGTAATAGGCATGTGCCTAAGGAAAATATGTGGCTGAAAATTTCTTTGGTTGGGCAGCCAACATTGAAGAAAAAGAAGGAAAAGTGTGTGCAAATTGTCAAATATAGTAGGCTTCAGAGAATGAGGCTTCGGCTATAAAAGGAGAGCTTCAGCTCTCATTTCTACACACCAACAAAGAGAAAGAAAGAGTGAGGTTTGACCCGCCCCGATTTTAAAACACTACTTCTTCATCTCTGTCTTCTTGCCAATAACTTACTCTTTTCTTCTCTGGCTGTATCTATCACTGTCCAGAGCTCAAACAACAATCCAGCAACATCTTTTAAGGTAAGAAGAAAAACTAAGAAAAGACAAAGTAAGCTAAGAGAAGACAAAGTAAACAATCCGCCCCGAATAGTATGTTTTTGTTCCAGATTTACGGCACCATGATATTGCCAGATATCCGACGAGCCTCAAATTTTTATATTATATACATATACACACAACATCCCCCTTCTGGGATTACACTGGGTTGTTGTTGTTGTTGTTGTAGACATATACACACAACATATAGATCTAAAAGAAAGAAGAACAAAAAGAGAGAGATGATTTTTCTCTCTCCAGCAGATCTGTTGGAATCCAGCGACCTCCATTAAAATCGGTTGCTATTGAGTTTTTTTCCTCTGTTTGATGTCCAGACTGATGATAACTAAATCTATGTCCATCCATGGGAATTTTGTTGGAACTAAATTTATATTCATCCATGGGAATTTTGTTGGAACTAAATCTATGTCCATCCATGAGAACTCAATCTATGTACTGATTGATGAGAACAGTTGAAACGAAGGGAAGAACAGAGAGATAGAGAAGTTGTGTTTTAAAATCGGGACGGGTCAATATTCTTGCAGGTTATGGGCGGGTTTAATTCTATTTAGGATGGGGTTAAGTTAGGCCAATGGGACAGTGACATGTGGATATTAATCAAATTAATAAGGACAAAGTTGAGCCAGTAAGATAACGGTGGGGGCATTTTTATTCAAATAGAAGGAAGGAGGGCATTTTTGTACCTAATCGAATAGTCTATGGGCAGTTGGGCCTTTTCCGTTTTATCATTAGAAGTTTCATAAGAAACTGTGACTTGCCCACAAAGAAAAACACGTCTACAGTTACACGGTAATGATATTCTCTAAACTTGACCGAGATTAAGTTAGAAGTAATTGACTTAGCTACAAATTAGCTGTCAAATTATTTATCTATCTAAAATTATCATTCAAGAACAAGGATTTTAAGATTACCTGAAATTCTGCACCATATTATCTAGAACTTACAATGACACTTCAATAGTGAAAAGAAGAGGAAAGAGGGAAGCAAGAATTCCTAGTTAATAGTCACCTGTCCCCAATGCCCAATATGTACGTGATGACGGAATAACCAGCACAGCTTTTTATAAACGTCTCAAGACATGTAGATGTAATACCAAATGGTCCATTTTCATCAGGATGAAACTTCTGCAGGTAGCTTACAATGCTTCGATGCTCTGAAATAATCTGATAAAATAAACTAAGAGTAACTTTAATTGAAGTTTAATGTAATATTTGGAAGCAGAAGCTTTTTTAAGAATAAATTCAAATTGAAACTAGACAAGCTCATCTATAGTACCACTAAAGAGTCATTAAAAAAGCACAAGGCGAGCGACTTAACGTAGACTGTGATGCACATTGGCATTAAGCATGACCATGTTCTTGAAGATTTAGATGTAAAAAGGACTTGAGACTAAAATAGAAGTAATTCATCTTAAATGCAGAAGTTTGAAAGTCGTCCCTTAGTGCTTTTACTGTCATTCTAGGTTACATACCTGTGCCAACGGCTTAGACGGGATAAATTCCAGCATGCCCTCATCGTGTCCAGTTGCCAACACTCTGTATGGAGTCAAATGCAAATCAAGATTCTCCAATTTGAGCAATCGATCCATAAGTGATACCATTTGGACAACCTGCAAGAACTAGAAGTCAGTACCTTGTGTCTTCAAACAGGATCACTAGAGGCAAGAGACAGTTGCCCACCCAACAGTTTTCTTTTTCTCTCAGAAACTTCATTTTCTTTACCAAAAAAATCTTACAATATTTAGGTGGCTCCCTCATGAATTTGAAACTAATTCTGATGCCCAAAATTGAAGGCTAGGTATGTCACTATCTGTAAATCTCATTTCCTTTCTCATGTGAAAGTTAGGACAAAAGAGAACTTGTCCCGTCGGAGGGAGACAGACCAAAACACATCAAAAACAAACCCATTGTTTCTAAATGGTTACAGCAAAAGCAATGTACAATATCAAGCATATACCAGCTGATCTTGTCGAAGATCATCTCCTTTCTTAAATATGATCTTGCAACATCCACCATTTGCTGTTCGAAATGCCAACCGCAATGGATGTAATGCACTTTTAAATATTGAAGACTCTGATGGGATGATTCCTGTGATCAGTAGATCAGGGGCGAGAGGAGATCGAATCGGCTGCAAAGCATCAATGATCAGCATATTATGATTTCAGAAATTTAAATCCAATATACATGTATTATAGACGTTTACAAATTTAATGACAGGCGGACCAGTCAAAAAATATGATTACCTCGTCAAAGTAAGTGAGTTCGCTGAGGAGTCCAGACAAAAGATGTCTAAGCTTTTCAATCTTCTTTTGTGTGCCACCACGGACATTTCTTACATCTCTCATTATAGAGCATAACTGAGCAGTCAATTCAGTCTGGCGCACCAAGCTCTGCCACAACTTAAAGCCATCTTCATCTCCACTTGCACCAGCCCCTAACTATTATGACATATATGCAGTCAGTAGACAGCACAAGCAACAGAGAGTAGAGAGAGGAATAAACCACTGAATACGCTGCTGGTTTCTCCAAATGTTCATCTGTCCACCCAAGGCAACTTATTCATTGGGAACTTAGCCAACAATTCAAGTATTAAATTAATCTCGATTGCCCCATTTCCCTTTAAGGAGACAACAGTTCAAGTTTTAAATTATAACGCCAAATTTTCCCTGGAGATCAAGCTTTTCCGCCTAATTTCGAAACTGGAAAAGGATCACAAGAACTGACCTTCAAATCTATCCTAAAGCTAAATTTCTCTCCAAAGTTTTTTTTATAAGTCAAAAAGTTTCATCAATAAACACCAAGTTGGTATCCAAAATTATTTAGAAGATGTGCGTGACTCTGCTTGGATCATACATTGTCTTCCACCAGTGTGACCAACTATCCAACAACATGGTTTATCCTTAAGCAAAAAATACAAGTGAAAAAATATCTCCTAATGCGTTCTAGATTATTCTCGCAATATGTATTTGTGCATGTGTATATACAATATGATATAATATATGATGTATATAACACATACACATATAAATATATATAATATATATGTATCTACATTGAAATGTCAAAACCAAGGAAGTTTTTAAAACTAGCTTCTTCCTCAATTCAGAGTTCTTTTTAATATAACTATCTATATTCAGACAATTATCAGAACAAGATAATCTAAATAGCCTATCTAATGACTAATGAAATAATAACTGTCTCCCACCTTCAACATGCTTTCTTCCAGAATCTCATAGGTACAATAAAAGCGTTTTGCATATGCAGGATCATGAAGTTCCACTGCTACAAACCACCGGAGAAAGCTTGCCAACTCAACATTCCTTAGTGCTGCAAAAAAATACAGAAACGAAATAGCTACCTGCTTATCCTATAATTGAGCTATGGATCTTCACGTTGCAGCTAGAAAACTTTGATGTATATTACAGTAAGCATACAGCGTTGCACCAGGAAATGAGAAAGGCGAGATTTATCTGAGCGCTCAAAACGAAGAGCTTGAACCAACTGAAGGAGGTAGCACTGAAGCTCTTCATCATCAGCTCTTTCAAGAACACTAACAGCATAAGCACGGACCTGTCACATTATTTCAAATTAGAATCAGAATAAGATGTGAAGTATAAGAGGTAAAATAGCTGGTGTTGATAGAAAACCAGCAAAAAGGAAAAAAGATATATCTGAAATGACTAAAGACATACAACTTCAATTATTGTTTTAATGGAAAAAAACCATAAATAACCATGAGAGGCATTTTATAGAAAAGATATCCATTTGGAGAAACTATTAAGACCAGTGAAGAAGCAAGTACTATCAAATTTTACCACCAAGGCTCAGCAACTTTATGAAGGATCAACAGCCTACACAAATTTGTTCTCTCTAAACAGTTTCTTTTCTTTTCCTTTGGTACTACCCTATACTCGTAGCCACCTGGGGGAGAGATTTCAAGAGCCTTGACTTTGAGGGCAGCATATTTAAGGTCAAGCATTTATCTCCAACGAAACTCCCTGTCCCAAACCTGCAGAATTTCTGGAACTATATTTCTTGGATGATACTCTTGTAACTACTTTCGAGTGCACATGATAAAAGCAAATTTCCTGTAATTTGTAAATGTTCACTTGCAAGTACCACTGTCTAACTCTTACCTCTTCACTCTCAAAGACGGGAGATAGAAGCTCCAATGCATCACATAAGTCAATTGATTCCCACTTGTGCATCAGTTCTAAGGCTTGCTTTGCTTCCTGCATAAATATTCAAATTTTGTCCTTGAAATTGATTTAACTTGGTTCATCAAAGTAGTATTTGTGCACAAAGAAAAAATTCAAGGTCTAAAATACTACTAAGAAGACTTCCACAAACTTGATGTACTCCTCTTTTCCAAACAGAGAAAAATTTGATTAACTCATGCTCCAGATAAATACAAGGATTAGCAAACAAATAGAGGAAAAGTGGAAGCCTTGATCAGAAGAGATCAATTAAGAAGATGCATATGTGAACAGATGATAGCATCTCCTCCTTGAGACCGCATATGCCGGGCTTAACTGAAACAACTAGGGGTTATATCGAGTATCTTCTCAAACAGTATAAATTTTTTTTTGAGGTTTAAGGATTTTCTCAAAAGTTGTCTTCAGAGAGATTCCTTCAGGAGAAATACTGAAACAATGCAGACACTTTGCAGTTAGTGTTCATAAGCCGACATCTAACCCTATATATCTCTTTCTCTATTTCATTTTTTATATCTACTGATAGTAAATTCAACGTATGTGAAAGCACAGCCGGTCCTAAATCCGAACAAATGAGGGTTGCTGTAGATTAACAGCCAGCATAGGAATAGTTTAATTAAGATGAATCCTCCAAATAGTAAAGTTATCTGGAATAGAGTGAAATGAGAATACATATAGCCGACTCCAACCAGTTTGGGATTGAGGGAGATTTGATTGAGATATAGTGTCATCTGCTAGTCTCGCTGCTTCCTAATGCCAAGCATTTCGACAATGGGACATATATAGATCCAAAAACAAAAAGAGGAAGAATAAAATTCTGTCACTACTTGAATTCTCTTTTCTCCTTTCCTTTTTTGTTTTTATTGGAGTGGGATTATCAAGGACTATTCTGTTCTCCAGCTTCAGTTATTGGGTTTAGAAAGGAGAGAAAGGTGATTCAAAGGAAAGAGAGGCCCTGTGTTATACCTGGACATCACTCCATTCAACACATCGAAGAAACTTAGTCAGAGCCCGTTTCTCGGACATCAACGAGAAACGGAATTTCCAAAGCAGCTGCCTCTCGTCTCCACTCAAATTTATCGTTGGAGGGTACTTCAAAATTCTTTGTATTGACCTAATAGTCATGCAATATACAACTGGTTACATTCTACCAAGAAGATACAAATTTTAAATAAAAAAGAAAAACAAGATACACAAAAAGAGAAGAGAAATAGAAACTGAATGTAGAGTAACATTAAGGATCATGGCATCAGCAAATAGCATAATTTATAAAATTGTAAAGACAGAAGGCATCAAGATAAGTTACTGAATCTGAACAAGCTACAGAAATAAGCACGGAAGAAGAAACTAGAGAGATGGAAAAGAGAATGGAAGAATAACCCTGTTTCTAAGGTTAGTGCTTAGGATAAAAAGATCAAGGTTCTTTGATTGCTGAAAAATCTGACTAAACTACACATTGTACTATTGGACATCCACACCCCAGACAGTGAATTCAGTGGAATGAGTACAAAGGATTCATATAGCTGGCTCCAACTAATTTGCCATGAGGCATACTTGATTGATTAATTAATGGATTGAAAAAGATTAAAAATTGTGGTTTGTGTCTTACTTTCTTTCTGTAGAACTTGGTTTAAGATCTCGGTCAATGATGCCACGATTTAAGCTCCTAGCAAGCTTTAGTTGTTTATGCTCGGAGGGATTTATTTTTCCCACTTCTGGATCGTAGACAGTAACCAGTTCATTCGTTGAAGCAATAGGAGATGGTAATAAGAAGTTTGCTCCTGATTCCTACACAATAAGGCAACAAAATCAACATACTGCACCTCATTGGAAAAATACCATACTATAACACTACGTGCTGAGAATCACGAGTAAAAGAAAATTATGAGCACATTTGGCGCCAGATATTAGGTTAAAGAAAATGCTAATATGAACTCGTTTAGTACCAGAATTCAGTTGACAAAAAAGTATGGTGACAACCAGGTAACTAGTCCTAGAAAACAAACTCTGGCAAAAATGTTCTCACATTGGGATCCTGCTGATTTTCTTTATCTCATTTTTTTATCCTAGTGGGAGGTAGCAGGTATCTCGTGGAATTAGTCGACATGTGTGCAAGCTGGCTCCGACACCACGGTTTTTAAAAAAAAATTACCTTATGAATTTATTCATATCTTATTGAACGTAATTGAAGGACAACATTACAGATTTTCCTACTATGCCCCCTTTGTTGTGTTGTGTTGTGCTTACTTTTCATCTCTTAGCAGCAGAGGCGTATCTCGGTTAAGGGGTATGGGTTCATGTGAACCCATACCCCTCCTCCCTAAACCATGTATAACAATGTTATATTTCTTTAAAATTACTTAAATATATGTGCGTGCACCCACGCTCAAAGACTCCTACGATGCAATTATTATCAGGTGCACCTCTATAAGTGAAATTGGCGGTTCAAATTCCACGCTAAACGATTTTGTTTTCGGCATGGAGTACAGATATATATGTGAAAATTACTATGTGAAAATTACTAAGAGATTAAAGTTAAACCCATCAAGTGTAAATTCTAGATCCACCTATTTACAATAGTGCAAATATCCTCTTGAAATCCTGCATTCGCCTCTGCTTAGCAGTAAGCTATTCTCATCTTTTATTCTCTGCAGAAACAAGCAACGTGAAAAGTTGTCATTTCCTGCACAATTTCATTTTTTTTCCGACATGCTTCGTATTCTATGTTAATCAAATTACATGTAATACGTGTAGAAAAGTGTGGAATGCTTGATTTTGATATTTGGAAAGTGATATGAATGTGTAAGTTTGATTTGGGCATGAAACATGACTTGAACGGATTGATTTAGGGTTAAAAGTTGGGATAGGATCCTAAGCAGGCACGCTATAGCGCCCTCACCGTGTGCCCAGTTTTTGAGTTGGGGAAAAAGAGCGCGAGCACACTGGGAGGCTGCCGCACAGTCACTGTGTGCAGCCCTTTAGATTTGGATCATGACAGAAATAAGCCGTACAAAATCTTCTATAGGAACTGTACTGATAAAAAAAAAAAAAAAAAAACTATACGAACAGTGAAATAAAAGGAGGAAAGTTAGAAATCCAACAAATACTTGATGAATAAGAAGAAAGATTAGCCGGCACATAAACCATATGTAATAACAAGAAGAGCTTCAAGAAAATTAAAAGTAATGGATATATCACTATCCTTATAAAAAAAATGGATATATCACCACATACTGATAAAGAGATACCTGGAAGACAACTCGGTGTTCAAAACTGCAAAAATCAATAACCAGATATAAATGAGAACTTCCATTTTGACTATTTTCAGACTCCTTAATTTTCTCCATAGCTTTAAATGCAAGGCGGTCAAGCCAATCAACTCGTTGAATCTGCCCCCTCTCGTACTTATTAACCAGCTTTTCCAAACGCTCCAACTCCCCACGTTCTTCCTTGGGGACCTAATGGAAGTCAACCTTGGTGAGTAAGTAGAAAGTTTTCCACAGCAAGTCTCTTGCGAACAATAAATGGAAACCATGAGGCTAAGCTAAAGATCAAAAGAAACCTTTCCAGGTGTAGTTGTATTAATAGATCCATCTGCCTCTTTGCCTGGCCAAAGCCTAAGCTTATGCTTCCCTGTCTTTAGCTGCTTCTTCATGTTGAAGAGATGAATGGTTGCCCCACCAATCAATCCCTCACCTTTCCCGCAAGAAACATCCCAAACCTTTAAGCGAAAGGAGAAACCCAAATTAACCATATCAATCTAACTTAGTAAAACAAGAGAGAACTGTCAGCAATGTCATTGACCGCATGATTGACCCAAACAAATCTGAATTTAGAAATTCTCTGCAATCCTAATTTAGTAGAATTAGTGTTCCTCTTTAATGCAATTCAAGAACGAAACATGAGTTCTTCGTGCAGACAGGCATAACAAGTACATGTAGGAAAAGCGTACATACTCAAGCTCTCGCTTTCTCAGACCAGCTACGGTCCTTATCTTCTTCTGGACAAAGTTAAGAGATAAATTAAGATGGTTACCAGTATTGTTAAAAGCGATCGTTTCCTCGCTTAAAGCGAGAAGCGATGCGTAGCGAGGCATTTGGCGCTTCTTTGATCTGAAGTGTATCGGGTACACAAAAGCGATCGCTTCCCCTGAAAAAGCGAGGAAGCGAACAAAGCGATAGAAGCGAGTGCTTCTCTTTATAACTGGGCTGCCAACGTTAATTAATTAAAAAATCTCTCTTTTTTTAACTTCAAGATCATCAAGTTTGGTCCCAGGTATGTGATTTCTTCCTCCTCCTCCTTTCAATGTCCAAATAGCAGCGAAATGCTGGCGAAATTTATTTCGCCTTCAGTTCTTCTTTTTCTCATTCTCCTCTTCTTCTTCTTCTTCTTCATTTTCTTTCACTGTTTCAGTGATAAATTGCAGCGAAATGCTGCCCATTTTTCGTTTCAGTTATACTACCATTTTTGGCATACTTACTGCCATTTTTTCATATCATTTATTCTTAGTTGTCTATGCAATGTTTATTTTAATTTTTTTTTTTAATTCCGCTTCACTTCAAAAAAGCGAGCGATTTGCTTCTCGCTTTAAGCGGAAAGGGGCTTGTCGCTTTTCCTCGCTTCACGCTCTCACAACACTGACGGTTACTAAATAAACTCAACGCAACATTGAGCTTTGGATTAAAGAACTCCTAACTAATAGTAAATCATCTTTTTATAGCTGAAAAGAAGATAATCAATATGCTATCGACTCACAGTAAATGCCAGTTGTGAATTTGCAGTTAAGTCTCTATACTTTGTACTCAATGTGATAAGTTCATTCCAGCAAAACGATGGACCTCTTGATTCCAGCCTGTCCATGGAAAGGTTCTTAATTAATAATTAAGAAATTAAGTTACAAACTTACAATTTGAAAAGACTACTCTTTCAACTCCAATTTCCTTTGTAGTTAAATTAGAAACTGCCAAACACATCGTCCTAAATGAAACCTTGTTCTCATGGAAAGCCCAAAGGGAGCACCATCTATATACAACGTACTCTCCACATATAGCTCTGGCTTTTTCTCCTCCGCTGTAGAATCAACATTATCTACACAAATTAAAAGGAAAGAAAATTTTGTAAATGCAGAGGTCAACAACTGTGATAACCAACAACACTGCCAGTCCATGATCGCCTTTTCACTAGATTTAACAATGATCCTCTCAGCTTAATGCAAAATTGGCTAGTCTACTACTCCCTCTGATTTTATGTGACACACTTTCATTTTAAACTGTACGGAAAAGAATGATACTATTCTATTTTTCGAAACAATTTGATCTTAGAATTCCCATTTTAACCTTAATGACATAATCTTATACCGACATAAATGTCATGGCGTGTTTCAGCCCACAAAGTTGAAAAGTCTTTATTTCTTTCTTAGAATCTATGCCCAGTCAAACACTTAACATAAATGGAACGAAATTACGAAGGGAGTACAAATTAGCTAAAAAATCGAGCTTTAACGATCCATGAAGCTAAAAATAACACAACGAGCAACTAGAGTCTAAAATCCTAGTAGGCAAAAAAGTTAAAAGAGTCTAAAAGGCTTATGCATATGGAAAGAAATCGCCTATTGTTGTTTGCCTACACTGGAATTTCAGACACCAGATTCCTTTTTCTTTTTTTTTTTAATTTGCACCGGGTGTCCAGTCTCTAAGAGCCCCGACTAATCCCGGGGTGCACAGGCCCTCGGCAAGGAATTTCACGCAAGTGCACTACGGTTAATTCAGGTTTTACCGAGTCCGATGGCCCTCAGAAATTATTTGCACCCGGTGGGTTTCGAACTTGAGACCTTTCAAGGGAGCAAACCCCAAGGCTCAAGTTAACAGAAAAATCTCAAGGGCCATTGGAACACTGGTTCTAAGCTGTTGAATAATAGCCCCGCCCCTCTACGGTTCTTCACTTAATTACCAGAAAATTAACATGATCATCTCAAATTAACAGAAAATTGACTAGTATAGTACTATAATTGAGCTAAAAAGCGAGCTTTTAACTATAAACGCATAATATCACTAAATTAAAAATAAAATAAAATAAAAAAACTAGCTTTCGAAGAAGCGCAAAATTTAACAACCGAATAAAGAGAAAATAGCAAATAAATTGTGATAAAATAAGAGGGAATTAACCTGAATCGGAGAGCTTAGGCGTTAACAATTTGCCTTCCAATTTCTCAATACGGAAAGTGACAGGAAGATTGATATCACAAGATAAGAAAAAGCGGAACTCGTTTCCGCTCATGGCTTTGATCACAAAACTGCAGACGAATTTTTCACACACTTTTTGTTCTAAGCTGAGTTTTGGATTTTCGCGAGTTTTATTTTTGCCGTGTAAGTTATCAATGGGTACTGAGAGAAAATGACAAAATTGGTCCTTATATTTTGGAGTAGACCTAAAATAGTCCCTTAAATATGCTCGGTAGCAGCTTTAATCCTCTAAGTTTGCCAAATATTAGTATTTCGGTCTCCGTCAAATATTTAGGCCCCGTTTGGCCATGAGTTTTCTCAAATAAAATTTGGGATTTATTTTCAAAACTCGTATTTAGCCATAAATTTTGCCCATATTTTGGCTAAATCTAAGCTGATTTTGAGCCAAAATCCCAAAACTTGGGAATTATATGCATGTTTTCCCAAAATAAAGTTGAAAAATATGTCTTGAAAACGTATGTCCAAACACATTTTCATCTTCAAACCAAACTTCACCCAAATCAAATTTTTCAAAATAAATTTGGGATCTATGACCAAACGCTAGCTTAATAAGCTCTAGTAATAAAATATTTGTGTTAAGTTTGTATAGTATAATGGTGCAAGTATTTGATTTTAAATACAAAGTTGTATATCCAAATGTAGTTAATTACAAGGATTTGTATTCAATTCATCAAATAGTTTAATTATATCATTTTCTTTACATTGAAATCACTCATATACTTATTGTTAGCAAATTATATTATATTTACTTTTAATTCTAAGCTAAGAGTGGATCCTAACCTAGGTATAATCAACTAGTGAATAGTAATTATAAAGCACAATCGAAATCAGATGGACAAATTTGAATCGTTTTCACGAAGTATTTGACATGCTTAATTTATTCATTTTACGCTATATTTCGTTAAGCACATAAGATAATTGTTTGACAAAAAGAATTATAATATGAACGATTCAATGTATACCAAGGGGTAAACTTAAGATATTACATGTGTATAGTAAAGGGTATTATGTACTCTTTTTGTTTCAATTTATGCACATTGCTACACTCATAGATGCGTATGAGTGTTTTATCTATGTTACCTTTTTGCCTTTCTGACTTTAAACTTCATAATATGGCACCCAAAACAAAAGTTATGGTTGCCCTAAACTATGAATAACTTAGAGGCATATTGGTGGATATTCATAGTATTACTCGCGCATTGATTAACAAAATATTCTTAAATCTCGAGATTTCATTTTCTTTTCTCGAATATTATTATTTATTCAAATAAGCACTTGAAAAGTTATCATACATCCAAATAGACTCAAGACTCTCTTTCAGCTAAATTTATAAACTCTTATAGCCTGCTTGGCCAAGCTTATTTTTTGCCAAAAGTATTTTTTTTTGTCAAAAGCACTTTTTGCCAAAAATTGAGGTGTTTGGCCAAGCTTGTGGAAGGAAAAAAGTGCTTTTGAGGAGAAGCAGAAAAAAGTAGCTTCTCTCCAAAAGCACTTTTGAGAAAAATACACTTAGAAACAGTTTTTTAAAGCCTGGCCAAACACTAATTGTTGCTCAGAAGTGCTTTTCAAACTAATTAGCCAAATACAAACTGCTTCTCACCAAAAGTACTTTTGAGAAAAGCACTTTTGAAAAAAAACACTTCTCAAAATAAGCTGATTTTTGCAGCTTGGCCAAACGGGCTATTAGTATCATCAAGTGGAAGAAAAAGATGGAATTCAGCAAGTTAATTTTTTTCCTCTGATAAATAATTCAACAACTTAGAGATAGATTAGTGTATATTCATAGTTTTACTTGCGTGATTGACAATTCATTCCTCTTTGGAGCAATGGTAAAGTTGTCTTCATGTAACCTATAGATCATGGGTACGAGCCGTGAAATCAGCCACTAAAACTTGCATCCTTCCACAAACCCTGTATGACTGCGGGATGGTTCATGCACCTAAATGCCCTTTTATCATTCCTCAAGAAAAACTCATCTCACATAATCCTCAAAGCGCATCAAACACAAGAAAAGAAAAGAAAAAAAAGGGGACAATATCACAGGTTTTCCAAGGTAATGTTGAGTTTTTGTTTAAGATGAAATAGTCTTAAAATGTTGGGTGAATGGAAAATGGAGGGAAAATAATTCGGATTTGGATTTTGGTCAAATGATCGATCGATTGATTAATTTTTTGGACCAAATTTATTTGTTAATAGTGAATATTAATGTAATATTATCCGTGTTTTTAACGAATGTTTTTCCAATCCTTGAACATTAATGAAAAGGCCCACCATGAGTGCTTCCTCCATTACCATAAGGTGCTTTCTCCATTACCATGAGTGCTTCATTCATTAATTCCACTAAATGAGTGGAATTGCACTATAAATAGGTGGTGAGCAAATTGTTGAAACACACAACAAAGAAGAAAAACGGACAGAACACTCGATATACACTCTGTATACACTGAAAAAACGAATTTGTATCTGATACCCTCTTCAGTAAGAATTCAACATCGGCTATACATTGTTTTCTTTCATCTCAGAATTTCCATTCGACTTCTGAGTTGTCCTCCTTGTTCTGCATTGTTTTAAACTACAAGCAAAACATTCGTAAGTGTGATTTGCTGCCGAACTTTGTGTTCGCTGAAATACTGAGGTTTGAAGTACTGCTACACCAGTGTGTAATTCGTTCTATCCTGGGAGAAAATAATCCATAACCTTGGGTACTAGGAGGGGATTAAATTCCTTAAGGAAACACTGTGAATTCAGTGGGCTCGAATTAATTACTGTTTCATTTATATTTATGTTTATACGCTAACGTTTTTATTTTTCAGAATTATTATTTACAAATACAGGATATTAACTAAGGAACCAACAAGCTTAAGGAATTTAATAATTTTTATTTCTGTATTTGTGTTATCCTTATTATTCTGGAAACTAAAACCTTTGTGGTTTTGTGTACTCCCGTTTTAGAGAGTAAAGCCTTCGTGGCGTTTTGTTGGAAATTAAAATCTACGTGATTTTTTAACTCCAGTTTCAAACGTTTGTTTGTGTCATTTTTTCAGAAAAATGGCTAATGAAAGCGGAAATCAAACTGTTCCGATGGTGACTATCAACGCATCGGCAAGTCATGTTCTGATGACGACTGTCAACGGATCGGCAAGTCATTTTCCAACGATGATTGTCAATGCATTGACAAGCCGAACACCGGCGTTGGCACCGACAGAAAAACCCGAAAAAAATTTCGGGGATGTTCTTCTACTTGACTACGTTATGTCTACAGAAGTTCATCAAGGAAGATGTGCCCAATGAAACTCCAGAGGATGAAAGCTTTCTCGTGATTGAGGCGTGGAAGCATTCTGACTTTCTGTGTAAGAATTATATTCTTAGCGGACTAGATGATAATCTATATAATGTATACTGTGGCGTGGGAACGTCAAAAGAATTGTGGAATGCGCTTGAAAAGAATTACAAAACTGAAGATGCCGGGATGAAGAAATTCGTCGCCGCAAAATTTTTGGACTACAAAATGGTAGATAAAATCTGTTATTACCCAAGTCCTAGAATTGCAAGTGATTATTCATGATCTACTTGCTGAAGGTATGTTTCAAATAGATACTGATGTTGAAAGTAAAAAATTTAGTATTTTTACTAACAGAATTTTCATTGAAGGTCTTGTCATCAATGAAGCATTCCAAGTTGCAGCAATTATTGAGAAGTTGCCTCCATTGTGGAAGGACTTCAAAAATTATTTGAAACACAAATGAAAGGAGATGTCCCTTGAAGATCTCATTGTTCGATTGAGAATTGAAGAGGACAACAAAGCTGCTGAAAGGAGAGACCGTGGAAATTCAACAATAATGGGAGCAAATATTGTTGAAGATAACAAAAGGAGGAAGAAGGATTCTGGTCCGATATACAACCCAAGCAAGAAGCAATTCAGTGGAAACTGCTACAACTGTAGGAAAACCGGACACAAATCTACGGAGTGTCGTGCTCAGAAGAAAGACAAGAAAAGGGGTCAAACAAACATGGTAGAAAAACATGATGATATTGATGACTTGTGTGTCATGCTTTCTGAATGCAACTTGGTGGGCAATCCTAAGGAATGGTGGATTGATTCTGGAGTCACCCGCCATGTTTGTGCTGTGAGAGAAGCATTTTCTACATATGCTTTTGCTGGACTCGACGAGACGCTTTCCATGGGAAATGCTGCAACGGCCAAGATTGAAGGATGTGGGAAGATATTTCTGAAAATGACTTCCGGTAAAGTGGTAACTTTGAACAACGTCCTTCATGTTCCTGAGATTAGGAAGAATTTAGTCTCTACTAGACTTCTTGTTAGGCACAGTTTTAAGTATGTTTTTGTCTCCGACAAGGTTGTAATAAGTAAGAATGATATGTTTGTCGGAAAAGGTTACCTTACCGAGGACCTTTTCAAGCTGAATGCAATGATTATTGAAAATAATAATAAAATTTTAGCTTCGTCTTACTTACTCGCGTCAAATAATTTATGGCATGAACGTTTGGGTCATGTCAATTATAAAACCTTGCGAAAAATGATTAACTTGGAAGTATTGCCTAAGTTCAAATGCGAAAAATCAAAATGTCAAATATNGTATTTCATAACTTTTATAGACGACAGTACTCGATATTGCTATGTTTACTTACTTAATAGTGAAGATGAACCAATAGACGCATTCAAGCAATACAAAAATAAAGTTGAAACTCAACTTAACAAGAAAATAAAAATGATAAGAAGTGATAAGTGGTGAATATGAATCTCCTTTTGAACAAATATGTTTAGAATATGGAATTATTCATCAAACAACGGCCCCTTACACGCCCCAATCCAACGGGATTGCAGAAAGAAATAATCGTTCATTAAAGGAGATGATAAACGCATTATTGATAAGTTCTGGATTGCCACATAACTTGTGGGGGGAAGCCGTTCTTACGGATAGCCGAATACTAAATCGAGCACTCCATAGCAAAATACAATCCATTCCATATGAAAAATAAAAAGGAAGGAAGCCCAACTTGAATTATTTGAAAGTGTGGGGGTGTTTGGTAAAAGTACAAATTCCTAGACCCAAAAGGGTAAAAATAGGACTGAAAACCGTTGATTGTGTTTTCATAGGATATGCGACTAATAGTAAAGCATATCGATTTCTGGTTCATAAATCAGAAAATCCCGACATTCATAATAGTACGATTATAGAATCAGATAATGCTGAGTTCTTTGAAAATATATATATCCGTATAAAAAGAATGCGAGTCAATTGGTGAAGTATTTAAACCACATCGGGAAGAAACAAAAGAAAGTACATTTAATCAGGAGGATCCCAGACGTAGTAAACGTCAAAGAACGTCTACTTCTTTTGGACCAGATTTTGTGACTTTCTTATTGGAGAATGAGCCTCAAACATTTAAAGAAGTTATGTCTTCTTCGGAATCATTATTCTGGAAAGAGGCAGTTAATAGTGAAATAGAATCCATATTGAACAACCATACATGGGAATTGATTGATCTTCCTCCTGAGAATAAACCTTTGGGTAGTAAATGAATTTAAAAGAAAAATGAAAGATGATGGCACTGCTGATAAATTTAAGGCAAGACTTGTTGTCAAAGGGTATGGACAACGAGAAGGTCTTGACTACTTTGATATATATTCTCTAGTGACGAGAATTACGTCCATACAAACGCTAATAGCTTTAGCTGCAGTATATGGTCTTGAAATTCATCAAATGGACGTAAAGACAACCTTCTTAAATGGAGATTTGGAGGAAGAAATCTACATGGAACAACCTGAAGGGTTTGTAGTTCCGGGTAAAGAAAAGAAGGTATGTAGACTTGTTAAGTCCCTCTACGGACTAAAACAAGTATCCAAACAATAGCATGCGAAATTTGACCAAACAATGTTGTCAAATGGTTTTAAGATAAATGAATGTGATAAATGTGTGTACATTAAAAATATTCCAAATCACATAGTCATTGTTTGCCTATATGTAGATGATATGTTGATAATGAGTAATGACATTGCAAGCATAAATGCTACTAAGCGTATGCTAACTAGCAAGTTTTATATGAAAGACTTGGGAGTTACGGATTTAATTTTGGGGATTAAGATCCAAAAGACTTCTCAAGGTCTAGCATTGTTACAATCTCATTATACTAAGACAGTACTTGAAAAATTCAAGCACTTGGGCTTTAAAGTTGCAAAGACTCCAATTGACGTGAATCTTGCATTAGCAAAGAAAAAAGGCCAAAGCATATCACAATTGGATTATACTCGTGTGTTGGGATGATTAATGTACATCATGAATTGTACACGACCAGATATAACTTGTGCTATAAGTAAACTGAGTCAATACACGAGCAATCGAGATCATTGGATGGCAATGAAACGAGTTTTGGGATATTTAGAACATACCCAAAACTTTGATTTACACTACGGCAAATATCCTGCGGTGATTGAAGGATATTGTGATACAAATTAGATCACCGGTTCAACTGATTCGAAATCCACAAGTGGATATGTATTCGCTATTGGTGGAGGAGCGGTATCTTGAAAATCGTCCAAACAAACTTGTATTTCCCGCTCTACAATGGAGGCTGAGTTCATAGCCTTAGATAAAGCCAGTGAAGAAGCTGAATGGCTCCGGAATTTCTTGGAAGACATTCCATTTTGGCCCAAACCGTTGGCACCAATACGCATACATTGTGATAGCCAAGCAGCAATTGAAAGGGCTGGGAGCGTTATGTATAACGATAAATCTCTTCATATACGACGAAGACATAAAACCGTTATACAATTACTCTCTAGAGGAATTATCACGATTGACTATGTAAAGTCAAGTGATAATGTGTCGGATCCACTTACAAAAGGCCTAACTAGAGAGGTAGTTGAGAAATCATCGTATGGCCGAGAACAAGTCATTGTGGCGGTAACTCTACCTAGAAGACTGGAGATCCCAAGATGTTCAAGGAGATCAAACAAAGTCATTAATGATGGTTCAACATTGTCAACAAAAGAAAAATTAGGTCCATTCTCGTGATGAGACAATGTTCAGTACCAAGGATAAAGCATTAAGGCTTTTTAAAAATTTCTAAATTTGATACGTGGTATATCAAATAGTGTATCTATAGGATGACACGTTTAGGAATCACTTATGTAAGTGTGAAGTGTTAGCCGCTTCAAGGATAATTCTGCAAGGCCAATTCTCTACGCACTTATGAAACCAGGTGGTGTTCATGGCTGAAACAAACACAACAATGAGAACCAAAAACGGTTAAGGGTTGATTGTGTGACTTATGGTTGTCTAGGTATACACTAAAGTTCGATGGTTCAAAGATATCAAATCTACCGATTAACCGAGTATATCCGACATAAGTTCACTACGGAAAGTTCAAAGGGAAACCTACTTATCCAGATGCAATTAATCCTTGCGTGCGAATCACACAAGTTTTTCATGCATACTTCCATGATATAGCCATTCCTCATTCATATGGGGGATTGTTGAGTTTTTGTTTAAGATGAAATAGTCTTAAAATGTTGGGTGAATGGAAAATGGAGGGAAAATAATTCGAATTTGGATTTTGGTCAAATGATCGATCGATCGATATATTTTTTGGACCAAATTTATTTGTTAATAGTGAATATTAACGTAATATTATCCGTGTTTGTAACTGATATTTTTCCAATCCGTGAACATTAATTAAAAGGCCCACCACGAGTGCTTCCTTCATTACCATGAGGTGCTTCCTCCATTACCATGAGTCACTACTACAAAAACGATCTTTGGCGGCGATTATTTAGCAACAATTAGGTAATTGCCACTAATGAATTATTTAAGCTAAAATATTAGCGGCTAATGACCATTAGCCAGTAAAAGATATATTTTTAGTGACAATAAAAAATAATTGCCACTAAAAATCCCTAATTGAAATAGATGTTTTATTATTTTAACTTTCCCTCGTTATAATCTTTCCCTCCATAATAAATTAAGTTCCCTCCAATAATTAGAAAACCCTACAGTTAAAAAAAAAAAAGGAAAAACAAACCTACGCGTTGAAGACGATACAGAACGACGAAGCTCGGCTGTAATTAGAACGATACAGTTTCGCGCGTTAACAGCATCGCTGCAAAAGCCTCCGCCTTGCCACGGTCTCCGGCCAACCCAGGTCGTTCTCGATCGTTTTATATATAATTTTGGGTTTATGATGCTCGATTATTATCAGTCTTCTCTGTCAATCTTCTCCCTCTCATTCGTTGTCAACTTCTGTTTCATGTAGGTTTCAAGAATTATTGCTTCGTCTCCTTCAATTTTTGCTCTTAATCGGCAAAAGTTTTTGCTTACCAGGTTCCAATTTTGATTTTTGATTTTTGATATCCGACATCGGCCTTTTGGTATTTGTGAAAGTATAGCTTTTTTATGTGTTTACTAAGTCGTTTGTGATATCTGGTTGTTGTTAGATTGATAGTCGATTGATTGAATTGATTCCTCCTCTTTTACTCTTTTGTTTTTGAATTGGTTCCTCTATTTTCAAGGCACTGTTCTTTTTGTAATTTTTCAGAAATCTTCTAAGTGTCAGTTGATGCATATTGATGTTTTAGTTGAATGCCGGTAGTCGAGATATAAATTGAACCATGTTCAAACTTTGTGCCCGAGTATTTTTATATATATATATATATATATATATATTATTTTAACTCTATTGTTAGTTGATGATTTAGTGCATTATTAGGCTTATTACTGATTTTTAGCTCATTACAAAAAAGAGTTTTAGCGGCTAAAAGATTCGCAAAATATTTTGCAACTGGTTAGTTTGTCCGCGTGAAGGTCTGAAAGGATCAGTATATGTGTGTGTGTGTGTATATATATATATATATATATATATATATATATTATTTTAACTCTATTGTTAGTTGGTGATTTAATGCATTATTAGGCTTATTACTGATTTTTACTTCATTACAAAGAAGAGTTTTAGCGGCTAAAAGGTTCGCAAAATATTTTGCAACCGGTTAGTTTGTCCGCGTGAAGGTCTGAAAGGATCAGAATAATCTTTTACTTATATTTGAACACTAAAAATATCGATTCGAAGTGAAATCTGAAAAAAAAAATAGCAGTATCGAATAACTTAGAATAGATAGAATAGAAGAATGAGATAAACGAGTATATATATAGAACTTTGTATGAGATTTGCAAGAATATCTTAAATATTTTCTTCTTGTAGCAGCAGCTATGTGTACCTGAAAGTTATCGTCGTTGTTCCTAGCCCTTTGCACCTTTCATTGTATCATGTATGACTTTAACATTTTTAAGAGAAAACCGTTAGCTTTACAAGATAATACATTAGTTAGCTTTGATACAAACTAACCATATTGAGCCTGTATCCAGCATATTTTGGGGAAATATTATGAACTTGGACGCATAAACTTTGTTTATTGGTAAAACTGGTATTTATTATTTTATACTTTTAATATATAAAGTAACTTATATTCCGTTTAGCTTTAGAACTAGTTAAACTGATGCTTAATGAACAAAAGAGTTTTAAACAAATTGGTAAAAATGGAGTATATATCTAGAGAGTCAACAAATAGGAGTAGTAAGTTTTGAAAATTTTAAAATATATGATATATAGTTCTTCTATAAGTTATTAGTTTAATAATTCTATTCTTAAAAGTTTATTCCCAATATGTGAAAACCTATTGAAGAAGTATAATTTAGAAGTTTAATAATTCTATTCTTAAAAAATTTATGAATCAATATGTGAAACAATAGAAGAAATTAGATATAGTTTCAATTGTTAAAATGATAGTTTTAACAGATTTATGTTTGATAGTTTTAATTATTAAAATAATATATTTGCGCTATAGAATTACCAGCTAATAGGATGATTATTTTATATATTTGAATTACATTTTTGTTAACTTCTCCTTTTTACTGATGAATTTTTAGCTCGTGCAGCAATTATACAAAGATAAGAATATATTGAACGTCATGGACAATCCTAGAAATAAAAGATGGATGTATTGTGATAGAGTTAGTAAAGAATATTTGGATGGAGTAGAGGATTTTTTAAATCATGCCTTTTCTGAAAAACAAGAAGGAGAAAAAACTGCATGTCCTTCTACGGAGTGTGTGCTCATCCATCAAGTAAATCGGGCTACAACATATGATCATCTTGTTATTAATGGTATTATACCATCATATGATACTTGGTTTTGTCATGGGGAGTCATTAAAGGGATCAAACAATGCTCGAGCAAATAACAACAGCCATTCAACTCAAAGGAGCGATGATATGAGAGGAATGATACATGATGCATTTGGAGGTATTACACAGTTCATGGATATTGACGTTAGTGAAACAGGTGGCATAGAGCAAAACTTACAACAGAGTACTGCTCATCCATCTGGAAATCACCCCCATCAAGAGGTGGATAAGTTTGAACGGCTCATGAAGGAGGCAAATGAAGAATTATATCCTAAATGTAAGAAGTTTAGCAAACTGTCCTTTTTGCTGCATATGTATCGCACAAAATGCATGTTCAAGTGATCAAATGAATCTTTAATGCTCTGCTTGGACTTTTGAAAGATGCACTGCCTGAAGGAGAAAAATTACCTCCTTCTTTCTATGAGACCAAAAAGATAGTTGAAGGGTTGGGCTTAAAGTATGAAAAAATTCATGCTTGTCCCAATGATTGCATGCTTTTTAGGAAAGAGTTCGCTAATAAGAATGTCAATGAATGCAAAATTTGTGGGGCTTCTAGATGGAAAAATAATGCTAGAAAAATTCCAACCAAGGTCCTAAGGTATTTTCCTTTAAAACCAAGGCTACAGAGATTGTTTATGTCTTCAGAAACGTCTAAAGCAATGCGATGGCATCATGAAGAGCGCAACAAAGATGGGGTTCTACGACATCCTGCAGATTCTGAAGCCTGCAAAAATTTTGATAGTAAATATCCAGAATTTGCTGGAGATCCACGCAATGTGCGCCTAGGATTAGCTTCTGATGGGTTTAATCCATTTGGCACAATGAAAACTGTTCACAGTACATGGCCAGTGATTTTAATGCCATATAATCTTCCATCATGGATGTGCATGAAACAAGAGTTCTTCATACTGTCCTTACTTATTCCTGGACCAAAAGAACCTGGCAATAATATTGATGTCTTTTTGCAACCTTTAATAAAAGAGTTGAATGAATTATGGGATGTTGGGGTAGAAACATACGATGCATCTACTAAGGATATATTTCAAATGCGAGCAGCTCTCATGTGGACTATAAATGATTTTCCAGCATATGGTACTTGTCACGACCCAAAATTCACTAAGGGTCGTGGTGGCGCCAGACACCGCTGTCAGGCCAGCTAATTAGATTTACCGATTTAAAAATTCTTTTTAAAAACATCAAATTCCAGAAATTTCCTTCCATTTTCGCAAATAA
>MU703866.1:18380-47720 GCA_026770625.1 Nicotiana glauca
GCACGGTGGTGGCGGCGCTAGGGTTTTGCTTGTTTGAGGAGTTTGGGTAGGATTTGAAGGAAGAGGGATTCGGATTTGAAAAGGGGAAGAAGAGGAGGAGTTGTGGTGAAAATTTGGGATCTATTGGTGACCGGCCGCCGCCGTGAGGCGATTTCTGGCGGCGGTCAATGGTGGTAGACGGTGGCTTTTAATTCTCTGTATATGGAATGCATGGAGACGGAAAGGGAGAGGGGGGAGGGGCAGGTATTTGGACACTTATATATCTATTAACTTAGGACATTATCGTCCGTTAGATCAAAATACAAGTGCTGCGATTAAAGCACCAAAACGACGTCGTTTGGCATTTTAATTGGACTGGGTCGGACACTATTTTGGCTTGGGTTGACTGGTAATGGGAAATGAGCAACTGGGCTAGGTTATTTTGCTTCAAGAATGGCCCAAATGTAGCTCCAATTAAAATACTCTTTTAAATTGTTTTCTTTATTACCCTTGTATTTTTATTTTCATCTTTTGTATTTTGTATTTTTATTTTTATATTTTTCTGATTTTGTAAAATTAAAACCAAACCTAATTAAACTATTTAACTTCTAAAATTATTTAAAAGCAATTATTAAAAGCAAATGCAACAATTAACAAATAAAAGTGCAAAGAAACTATTTTTTGTGATTTTCTTTAAATTGTTCTAAAAATGAATTAATACCTACTTAATACTAACATGTGAAATTAAATTCCTAATGCAAACATATTTTTGTATTATTTTTTTAATATGAATTATTATGCAACCAATTAACACAAAAATGCAACAATTATCAAAAAATGACACCAAATTACACAAAAATTGTAAAAATAAAGAAAAATTATTTTTTTTGAATTTTTGGGAATAATTCATATATAGGGCAAAAAATCACGTGCTCACACGACCTATTCCAAATACTAAGTATTTTAATAAGCAATTTATGAGGGCCCCGCAATTGTGTATTTGATTTGGCGAGGCTCGTCTCATTTTTATTAAGGCCAAGCTAAAGTATCTAAATTTTTTATTTTTTGTTTTGTCTCTAAGGGTCAATTAATGCATGAATATAAATTCGAATTCCCAATTCAAGTCCGAACTCAAACAAAAGGGAATACCTTTTAGCTTGAGCCCGCTGCCTAATTAAGAATCCAATTATATATTGCAAATTAATACCCTGTATTCCTAATATAGTCTTAATGTTTTATTCAAAGTGAGCAATGAATTTGGGCTTCAAGTTCAAGTCCACATTTGAACAAAAGGTAACACCTTTTAGCTCAAATGTGCTACCTAATTCAATGGCCCAAAACATCCCCCTAACAACTAACGAATCAATTGCCATTTCAAACTTGGGCCCAAAGAATCCAAACCACATAATATAGATATATTTGGATAAAAGACCCAATAACCACGGATGTTGAGCCTGGGAATAGCCCAAATCAGTGAGCTAAACCAGGCCACCTGCAACTGAGTGGAGGATCGAATCCCCAGCATGAACGGAGACTGGCCCACAACCAGTCTGTATCGAACCCTCACAGTAACACTTAATTTTCCTTTTGATAGTTAGCAACAAGTCAGCCGTTATTTAAACATGTTAATGAACTTTCTAAATACCTTCACACACATTAATTATTCTAAAATCCAATCCATCTTTCCTTCTATGCCCAATAAAACATTCAATATTCAACGAAACAGAATCTTCAACCATTCAATATTCAATTGTTAACAACATCCAATTTTGAAGAAAGATCAACTCCAACATTCAATGAAATAGAGCAATGAAAAATCTACTAATTAACGAAACAAAACAGGATACTAATCCATTCATGAGAAAGAAATGCGTATAACTTAGCAGACTACTGAAATAATATAACCACTTAAATCAATTCAAGGTAACTAAATGAAATCAATCATTANAAGAAACATATAAACCAAAGTACGACCCAAGTATCACAATCCTGAAACCCCATCCTATAAACCTCTTAGAACTGGAATTACCTTATCTTCCTTGGCATCATAATATCAATTATCAAACGAACGTTTAGAAAACACTAAAGTGTAAAGACGAAACAACAAATTCCCACAATCAAATATGCCAACAATTCAACATAGATAGCGGACTCTTAATTCAAACTATCATACTAATCTCAACCACGATACCTTAAGACAAAATTAGCAAGCAAACACAACATTTTAGAGGTCTTAGGATAAATTCAAACACGACGCCGTAAACAAACCATGTTGCCAGGGAAAAAAAATGAACAGAACAGAGGCATTGAAACTATCACATGCTTCCCTCACTCACGCCAAGCTTGATAGGTATAGATTCAAATTGAGTTAAAATATTAAAGATATTCGAGCAACTAAACAAGGGATGAACAGAGGATTCGAGTCATTCCTTTTGTTGCAGCCTCGAGTTCACTTCAAACAGACAAAATGCTAGTAGGATTCGCGAGTAAACATATCACTGATTCACAATTCTCCTAACAACTATAAAATCCATCAAAGCGCAAGTTATCATATCGATACCACCATGTTGAACAAAACTGACAAAATATGCTCAAGCTATATTACCGTGATGCAATAGACACAACAATCTCAAGAGCAGATTTACCAAAACGATCCAACACAACAGATCCTTTATCCGGTTAAACCAACTCACATCTAGCTTTGCAATTCTGAAAAGTAGCCGAAATGAAGCAAACTACCCAGTTTAAAGTAGAAAACTATTACTCAAAATGTCACACAACATCGTATAATTGGACAACAGCCGAAACTGAAGCATATAGGAAAAGGAAAATTGAATACTGAAGTTTGCAAAGTGATAAAGGAGAAATTATTACATATTTCAGTATAATAGTTTATCCAACGATATTTACAGCATTTCGACTCAGACGCACATACCTGAAAAGCGGAAAATAAACCAGAACTGCAATTCGACAAACCCGAAAATCAACAATGACGAACCTCGAACCGGCAACCAACGGATAACACCTTGATGAAACCTCGAGTCAGTACAAGAAATTTCAAACCGTATACAATCTCAAATTATCTCCACTTTGTAATGAAAATCAGAAAACGATGCCTCTGATTTTTGAGACGAGAGTCGTGAAAATGCAAGAAGAAAACAGAGTATTTCCGTTTATTACGAGTGACTGAATCGTGGCTGCGTCCTGGAATTTCTGGTCAAATCTGTTTTAGCGACGTTGTCACTCGCCGGTGATCAATTCCGGCGAAGTAATAGCTCGAGTGAGGAGCTGGAGAATGCCGGCTGTTGCTTGTTGGCGTGAGAGAAGAGAGGTCCAATTGGTTTCAGGGGTGGTGTGGTGCGAAAGGGATAAAGTTTTTCAAGGGGCAGAGGGTCCTAATCTGTTTGTACTCCTCCTCTTCTTCAATGAAGAAGGAGAATTTTTCTCGTAAAGGAGTCACGCACTCCTCGTGAAAAAGAAGGGGGGGGGGGGACTCCTAATGTGTTACTAGGTTGATTTATTGTGGAGAAGGGGTGCGTTTGGGATGGTGGGTCGGGTCAGGCGGGGCCGGGTAGGGAAATTGGGTTGGCTGGTGGGTTTGGGTCATGGTCTTGGGCCTAGGTTCTGGTGTGAATTCTTTTGGGCTGGGGTTAATTAAAGAGAAGCCCAATTTGTTTTTTTTTTTATATCAAAATAAGACCTTTTTCATTGTTTTTCTTTTATTTCTTTTATTTATCTATGTATTTCATTTTGTATTTTGATTTTTCTGATTTTATAGAAATGCAAGGATTAAAATAAAGTCCTAATATATTTCAAAGTTAAACTAAATTAACTCCTAAAATTATTTAAAATCTATTTTGTGACGAATTCATAATTAACAATTAAAAATGCAAAAAGTGGACTATTTTGTTATTTTCTTTGTATTTTGGTATAAAATAAATTAACCCTAAATTAATCCTAAAAATATGGAATTAGATCCTAAATACAAATGCATATTTTTATATTTTTCATACGAATTAAGATGCACAGATAAAAAGCAACAATTACCAAAAAATGACACAAAATTCACAAAATATTGTAAAAATAAAGAAAAAAATTATTTTGTTTGAAATTTTTGGGAATAATTCATATATAGGGCAAAAAGCATGTGCTCATACATTTTATTTTTTATCAATAAAATGAGGCATTTAGCATTATAAATTCTCCAAATCAACTTGTCGCTAGGCCTACCCTGGGCACAACAAGGCTCCCAAATTAGGACACGATTTATATTCCTGCACTATTTGTTAAAATATCTCAACATCTTTTTCTTATAATCCTTACTGAATTGTTACCTTTTTGTTTTTGCTTTTATTTATTCCCCTCCCCAAAGGTTAGTTCGTGAACTCTGGCAACGTCAGCATATTTTACAAGATCCAGGGGCCCTCCACCTACTCCTCCCCCCATTCCTTTAAGACACAAAAGCAAAAGAAGAATGGAAGATTCGAACAACTCAGCTGAACGGGTAGATGTCACTCGTGGTACTCTGGTCCCCAAGGAAAATACCTCTCAACTGGAACAAAAACTATTGAAGTTTCAAGAAGAACTTGATCAAGTTCGGAATTTGGCAAGTCTGTCATTTTCCCAACTACTCATGCTTATGTACCTCCACAAAATGTCCCAAAGCAACAAAACCATCCCGCTCCTCAACATCACTGCAATACTTACCACACTTCCAACAACACTCCACTACTTATCCCTGAACCACTGAACTCCACAAATGACCGTCCCCACAATCACCATAACAACCCCATCTATGTGGAAACTATGCAACCCATTTCAAGCACACCCGAGTCCAATGACAAGGACTTGCTCATAAGGAATCTGGCCGGAGAACTCAAGAAACTGACTACCGGGATTCAAGGCGTTGAAGGCAGAAAGGGAATTAAGGGGCTAAACTATGAAGATCTACGCATACAGCCCGATGTCGAACTGCCCGAGGAGTACAAACCTCCAAAGTTTGAGATATTTGAGGATACAGGGGATCCCAGGGTTCACCTGAGAAAAAACTGCGACAAATTGGTCAGAGTTGGAAGAGACGAAAAGATCCGCATGAAGATTTTCATGAGGAGCTTGAAAGGAGGTGCTTTATCTTGGTGCATTAGCCAAGATCCAAAGAAGTGGTCTAACTGGGTAAGCATGGCATCTTATTTCATGGATAGATTCAGGTTCAACATGGAGAATGCACCTGATGTGTTATATATCCAAAATTTCAAGAAGAAATCCACGGAAACCTTCTGTGAGTATGCTACTCGCTGGAGATCAGAAGCTGCTAAAGTCAGACCGGCCCTAGAGGAAGAACAAATGAACAAATTTTTCGTCCGGGCTCAGGACCCCCAATACGATGAAAGTCTGATGCTGATTGAGAATCACAAATTTTCCGACATCATCAAATTAGGTGAGAGGATCAAGGAAGGCATCAAAAGTGGTATGGTTACAAATTTTGAAGCCTTGCAAGCTACCAACAAGGCTTTACAGTCTGGTGGTACGTCCAAGAAAAGGGACGTAAGTGCTATAATGGTTGCACAGAGGACCAAATCCCCTATCAAATACCAAACATACCCAATACCTCCAGTCACATATCAGCCTACCCCAAATTACCAAGCACCCTCACCTTCTTATCTTACTTCACCTCCCGCATATCATCCCACTTCACCCAAATACTCCCAACTAGCATATGTTTAACAAGCCTATAACACCCAACCATCCGACTATCAATCACCTCCCCCACGTCAAAACTTCCCTACACCACGACCAAATTTTGATCGCAGACCCCCCAAACAATGTACCACCATTGCTGAACCAATCGACCAGCTGTACGAAAGGCTCAAAGCTGCTGGTTATATCACCCCTATCCTTGCTATAACCCCTAAAATACTTCACAATGGGTCAACCCAAATAAGATCTATGCGTACCATTCTGGCATAAAGGGACATATCATTGATGAATGCCGCTCTATGAAGGATAAGGTTCAAGCTTTGATTGACAACAATATCATTGTAGTAAAAAGGCCCGCTCCGAACGTCCACAATAACCCTCTGCCTGACCACAAGGGTAGAGGTGTTCACATGATCGAGATAGAGGATGACTAGGACCCCAAGGGATCAATCGGTTTAATCACAAAAGGAGATAAACCAAAGAGTCCAGTGGTCATCCTTAATCCGATTGTAGTCTAGATTCAACCTTCTAGAGACAAAGAGGTGAACATGTCCATACCACTTGAGTTTGAAACACCATCCTCTGCCAAGATGCCAACACCAATTAAGGTCAAGTTTGGGTACCCAAAGGCACCAGTACCATTTGAAGTTGCTATAGTACCTTCTAGAGCAAGGGTTCCCATTCCGTTAGCAACGACGGCTGTAACACCATTCCACACAAAGGCCATCCCTTGGGACTACACAGCCGAGGCAAGAAGGAAAGGGAGAGCCAAGTTTGGGTAAGCAGTTGAGGCGTAGGGTATGACAAGAAATGACAGGTTTTATACCCCTGAGCATTTGGCCGAATCAAGCAAGAAGGATTCCAATCGGCCAACCATCACTGAAACTGGGCCCGACGATCTCTAGAGGAAAATACAAGCCAAAGAATACTCAGTCATTGATCAACTGAACAAAACACAGGCACAGATTTCTATCCTTGCTTTGCTATAGAGCTCGGATGCACACAAGAATGCCTTCTTAAGAGTACTGAGTGAGGCATATATACCAAGCAACATCACTGGAGGAGAAATGGCGAACCTTGTAGGTCAGGTGTTGGGAAAGTTACAAGATCACTTTCCACGAAGATGAGCTGCCACCGGAGGGATTAAGTCACAACAAGGCGTTGCACATTACTGTGCAGTGCGAAGATTATTTTATCACCACGATCCTGGTCGATGGAGGGTCCAGTCTCAACATTTGTTTGTTGTTAACACTCAGGACATTGGGAAAACAACTGCATGAGATCAAGGATGGGGCCATCAACATCAAAGCTTTTGACGGTTCTTAGAGGTCTACTATTGGGGAGATTAGCTTATGCTTGCAAATGGGGCCTACTTGGTTTGATGTAGATTTTCAAGTGATGGACATGCCGACATCCTACAATCTATTGTTGGGACGACCATGGATTCAAGCCGCGGGGGCCGTAGCATCAACACTACATCAGGCAGTGAAGTTTGAGTGGAACCACCAAGAGGTGATCATCCATGGCGATGGTAGCAATCCCATATACAGTTGCCAGACCATTCCAACAATTGGAGGAAGGAGAAGGATAGGCGGGGAAACCTACCACCACATCGAGCGAGTCAACGCCGTCCATAAGGATAAATGGTGGGATAACAAAATTGAAAGCATACTTAACTGGAGTGGGTATGAACCTAGCAACAGACTTGGCAAGAATCTCCAAGGAATCGTTAAGCCTATCAAGCTCAAAAAAGATGGCACCACCTTCGGATTGGGGTATGAGTACACTTGGGAGGAATTCAACCACTGGTCGCCACCATGGCACAGTCCTTACTATCCATTGGAGCAGACAATACCCCGATTGGAGCAGACCTTCCAATCGGCCGAAGTTATCTACGGGTTGGAAGAAGAGGAAGCATTGGCAGCGATGAGGAATTTGTTCCTAGAAGACGATAACATAGATTGTTGTGTCATTTTCGAGGGGGAGAGGGATGAAGGCCCTTCCATACAGGATGTAAGCAGAGGAGCACGCCTCAATAACTGGACTATCCGAACCATCAGAGCCTGGAGAGCCTCGGGGTAGCAAGGCTGAACAAGCACCATGCACTAATTTACTTTATTAGTTTACTTTCCTTTCAAATTTTTATTTTTTGCAAGAAAGAGCTCCAATTTTCAAAACGTTTATGGAATTTATCGAAGCATTTCAGTTTTCTTATAAATCTTACTCTCATTACTTTACTTATACAGCATTACTATTACTTATCTCGATGAACCAATGACTGTGACATGCAACGAGACAACGTAACAAACGAACATAGATTCAGAGGAAGATGATATACCAGAAGAGATTGTTAAGAAAGTTGAGAATTTTGAAAATAGGACTAAGTCCAACCTGGACAAGACCGAGATTTTTAACCTAGGAGACACAGAAAATGTCAATGAAACACGAATTAGCGTTCATCTATCGCCATCAGAAAAGGAAGGATACATAGAGTTTCTAAAGGAATATGAGGACATATTTGCCTGGTCGTACGACGACATGACCGATCTAAGTACATCTATTATAGCTCATAAATTGCCAACTTATCCAGTCTGTCCGCCGGTAAAACAGAAGCTCAGAAAATTCAAGCCAGATATGAGTTTGAAAATCAAGAAGGAGGTCACTAAGCAAGTCAAAGACAAGGTTCTCAAGGTATCGGAGTATCCAACGTGGCTAGCCAACATTGTGCCAGTGCCAAAGAAGGACGGGAAAGTTAGAGTCTGCGTCGACTACCGGGATCTCAACCGGGCCAGTCTAAAAGATGACTTCCCCTTGCCGAACATACACATCCTGATTGACAATTGTGCCAAACACGAGTTACAATAATTTGTAGATTGTTTTGTCGGGTATCATCAGATCTGGATGGATGAAGAAGATGCTGAGAAAATGGCTTTCATTACGCCATGGGGAATGTACTGCTAGAAAATGATGTCGTTTGGGTTAAAAAATGCAGGGGCCACCTACATGAGGGCCATGACTACCATCTTCCACAATATGATACACAAGGAGATCGAAGTATATGTGGATGATGTCATCATCAAGTCCAAGAAAGCTACTACTCATATGGAATATTTCAGGAAGTTTTTCAATAAACTGCGAAGGTATAACCTAAAACTAAATCCCGCAAAATGTGCTTTTGGGGTTCCTGCTGGAAAGTTACTTGGGTTTATTGTGAGTCATCGGGGAATAGAACTGGATCCATCAATGATCAAAGCCATTCAAGAATTGCCACCGCCAAAGAACAAGAAAGAAGTAATGAGTTTCTTGGGGAGGCTTAACTATATCAGCCGGTTCATAGCACAATCTACCATCATTTGTTAACCGATCTTCAAGATGTTGAAGAAGGACGCTGCTACCAAATTGACTGATGATTGCCAAAAGTCCTTCGATAGGATCAAGGAGTACTTGTCAACACCGCCAGTTTTGGTCCCGCCCGAGCCAGGTAGACCCCTATTACTCTACCTTGCGGTATTGGATAGAGCGTTTGGCTGTGTTCTGGGGCAGCAGGATGAGACGGGGAGAAAAGAGCAGGCCATCTATTATCTCAGCAAGAAGTTCACCCCGTACGAAGCCCAATATTCTTTATTGGAACGCACGTGCTGTTCTTTGACTTAGGTAGCTGAGAAGCTGAGGCACTACTTTTGTTCCTATACTACGTACCTCATATCAAGGATGGATCCATTAAAGTACATCTTTTAGAAGCTCATGCCCACTGGCAAGCTAGCCAAGTGGCAAATCCTACTGAGTGAATTCGACATTGTCTACATGACCCAAAAAGCAGTCAAGGGACAGGCACTAGCGGTTCATCTTGCCGAAAAACCTATAGATGGAGAATACAAGCCCCTAAAGACGTATTTTTCGGACGAAGAAGTATCATTCATAGGAGAAGACATTGCAGAGTCCTATGACGGTTGGAGGATGTTTTTCGATGGAGCAGCAAATTTCGAAGGACTTGGCATAGGAGCAGTCCTAGTATCAGAAACTGGCCAGCATTATCCGGTATCCGCCAAGCTCAGGTTCCTCTTTACTAACAATATGGCCAAATACGAAGCCTGCATCTTAGGGCTCAAGATGGCCATTGGCATGAACATCCAAGAGTTGCTAGTGATTGGAGATTCAGACTTGCTTATACATCAGGTCCGAGAAGAATGGGCGACCAAGAATTCCAAGATACTCCCTTATCTGCACCATGTACAGGAGTTGAGAAAGAGATTCGCAAAGACAGAGTTCCAGCATATTCCCAGAGTCTAGAATGAGTTCACCGATGCATTGGCTACCGTGGCCTCTATGATACAACATCCAGATAAGAACTTTATTGATCCTATTCCCGTGAAGATCTATGGTCAGCCAGCTTACTGTGCTCATGTCGAAGAAGAAGCAGATGGAAAACCTTGGTTTCATGACATCAAGGAATATTTGGGAAAAAGAGAATACCCCTAGCTCGCAAATGCTACTCAGAAACGCACACTTCGAAGATTGTCCAACAATTTCTTTCATAACGGAGGAATCCTGTATAGGAGGACTCTGGATTTGGGATTAATAAGGTGTGTCTATGCGAAGGAAGCATTCAAACTGCTAGAAGAAATCCACGCCTGGACCTGTGGTCCACATGTGAACGGTTTTGTCTTAGCCAAGAAGATACTCCGGGCTAGTTACTTTTGGATGACTATAGAAACGGACTGTATTCAGTATGTCCAAAAATGCCACCGCTGTTAGATACATGCAGACATGATAAAGGTACCTCCAAAGGAGCTTTATGCAACAAGCTCACCATGGCCGTTCGCCACTTGGGGAATGGATGTTATCGGACCAATCGAACCGGCCGCTTCCAACGGGAACAGTTCATCCTAGTAGCAATCGACTATTTCACCAAATGGTTCGAAGCAGCATCTTACAAAGCAATGACTAAGAAAGTCGTGGAAGATTTCGTCCGTGACCGTATTGTTTGTCGGTTCGAAATTCTAGAGTCCATCATTACTAATAACGGTTCCAATCTCATTAGTGACCTGATAAAAGCCATGTGTGAGACCTTCAAGATCCTACACAAGAATTCTACAACCTACAGGCCTCAGATGAATGGAGCCGTATAGGCCGCCAACAAGAATATTAAGAAGATACTAAGAAAAATGGTAGAGAAGCATAAGTAGTGGCACGAAAAGCTTTCATTCACTATATTGGGTTATCACACCACAGTCCGCACATCAACTGGGGCAACCCCATATATGATGGTTTATGGTACAGAAGCAGTCATTCCCGCCGAGGTAGAAATTCCCTCTGTAAGGATCATACAAGAAGCAGAACTCGACGATGCAGAATGGGTGAAGAGTCGTTACGAGCAGTTGGCTTTTATTGATGGAAAAAGAATGAATGCAGTTTTCCATGGTCAACTTTATCAAAATAGAATGTCCAGAGCCTTCAACAAAAGAGTCAAGCCAAGAAAATTCACACCGGGGTAGCTGGTGTTAATGAAGATTTTTCCATATCAAGATGAAGCCAAAGGGAAGTTCTCTCCCAACTGGTAAGGCACATATATGGTTCACCTGGTTCTAACAGGAGGAGCCCTTATGCTTGCACTAATGGGCATAGAAGTTTGGCCGAAACCAATCAATTCAGATGCAATCAAGCGATACTATGTGTAATCTTCATACTTTTCCTATACGATGTAATTTGAAATATGTATGACCTGATTCCCATTTAAGCGGGGATACGTAGGCAGCCTTATGGGTTCGGTCACAATTCAATAAAAAATTTATTTTCCCCGCAATCGAAAATTGGGGCAGAATTTTGAGGAGGACCCTCAAAATTCCGAAGTAATCTCAGCCGATCATCTCAAGCAGCCGTCAGAAGCAGCAACCCAAAAAACTGGGTAGAATTTTGAGGAGGATCCTCAAAATTTCAGAACGAGAGAGGTTGCATTGTCTTGAACCACGTCACAGTCGTCGGTTCATCTAAAAAGATATTTTCTTAAATGTATACTAATGTCATATTTTTTCACAAACTCATGCGTGTTGCCAAAATTGCTCTGTTTAGCAACGCTACCCGTATGGTACATACCGTGTCATCAGATCAGAATCAAACATGGCGAGTAAAGTCAACGGGGACACGAACTAACCTTTCCCCTTTACAGAACTCACGATTTTTCTTTGGATGCAGGCACTCAAGTCGTAAAATCCTATCATACATACTGTTCAAGAATGCAGTTCTCAGAGCCGTCACAATTATTCGCAGTGGCTATCCGCACACAGTATCCCAGCAGCCGCAATATCACAATCAGCCATCAGATATCAGCTATGAAATTTTGTTACTATTCTCCTTTTATTACCGCATAAGGCTACCATTCTGCGTTCCGAGACTAAGACTGTCTCCATCTGCATTCTTGCATTGCATAAGGCTACCATTCTGCCTACCGAGGTTAAACTCTACCTCCATCTGCATTCTCTTTGCATTGCATAAGGCTACCATTTTGCCTTCCGAGACTAAGCATTGTATCCATATGCATTCTTCAATTGCATAAGGCTATCATTCTGCCTTCCGAGACTAAGCACTGTCTCCATATGCATTCTTGCATTGCATAAGGCTACCATTCTACCTTTCGAGACTAAGCACTGTCTCCATCTGTATTCTTGCATTGCATAAGGCTACCATTCTGCCTTCCGAGACTAAGCACTGTCTCCATCTGCATTCTTGCATTGCATAAGACTGCCATTCTGCCTTCCGAGACTAAGCCCTGTCCCCATCTTGCATGACTAAAAGATCGCCACTTTTATTTATGTCTTGCATCGGCTGAAAGATTGCCCCTTTTATTCACTTCTTGCACGGCTGAAAGATCGCCACCTCATTTACATCTTGCATGGCTGAGATATCGCCACTTTTATTTATGTCTTGCATCAGCTGAATGATCTCCCCATTTATTCACTTCTTGCACGACTGAAAGATCGCTACCTCATTTACATATTGCATCAGCTGAAATATCTCCACCTTTATTTATGCTTTCATGGGCTAAAAGATCGCCACCTATCACATTTCATAGGCTGAAAGATTACCAAATTATCCAAGGGCTTCATTATTCAGAGGCACCATCTTCATAGCTTGAGAACACCATGTCATGGCCTGGGGACCCCCTTTATTTCTTGCATAGCATTATTCAAAGGCATCATAGCTCAGAGGCATCTTCCTCATAGCCCAAGGGCATCATTTTATGGCTTGTGAATCCTTTATTATACACTTCATAGACTAGGACATCATGGTCTAAGGACGTCATCCTAACCGTCCAAAGACAGCATTCATGGTCCAACGAGAACTTACATCACGTTTAAATTTTTGCACAATGTGTGCTTCAATTGCTTATTTGCAGGTGTACCGGCGAGCAACAACCGTCTCAGCAAGAGTGATCCCGCTCCATTTTCCCCAGCCCTATTAGACTCTTAACCACCCATCCCAACTTGAACACCGCGTCCGTTCTTGAAAGATCTCCACTGGCATACTCCACTGACGGATCCTGAACTACATATGACCTGATTCCTGTAAGACCAGGGATATGTAGGAAGCTCAGAAACCAAAGCATGGTCAATCTCTTCAAACCACTCCACTCGGTCAAAATTGGCCATCATATCTTTACCCGACAACTCTTTCATCCTTCCTAGGTAAAGAGGGGCATCTATTGATACCCAATTTTTTCTTGTATATTTTTTTATGCAAAATGCTTTCAAAATAGTATATATATTCATATATAAGTATGACCAAGTGTTTTAGTATTTTTTCCAATTATTTAAGATTTTTTAAATCAATTTATCATCCATTTTAGCGGTATAAAAACCAATAATTATTCCCAAAATTATCATATTTGGTGAATAAATTATTTTATTCTCATATTTATGACAAAATATACCTAAGGTAATTTTTATACATTTTTTTACAAATTATTTAGTATTTTAAAAGCTAAATTGCATATAATTGCAATTTTAGCCTACTTTTAGATGTAATAGCATTTTATAATTAAGAAATTGGTTCCAATATTTTTAAATTAAAATTTATATGTTATTAACTGATCCAACACTTTTAATTTCCTTTCAAAGTCATTTTTATTATTTTTATAAAATAGAAAGGAAAAAACTGGCTATTTAAAATCTGATCCATTTTTATTCCAATTATAGCCAAAGTTGATCCCACCTAATTGACCCAATTTCAAATTCAAACGGACCAGACCAATTTCAATTCAACCCGCCCATGACCCAACTAATTTAACCCGCCCGATCATTCCCTTTGATCCAGGTCGTTGATCATTTTGATCAACAGCCACAATCATTTCTTACAATTTTAATTCACCCACACCCCTAACCCTAACTTATCACTCAGAGATTCCGCCTCTGAATACCCTTCGTCTCTCAAACTCTCTCGAATGTTCTTGAAGCCCTGATCGTTTTCTACCATTTACAACCTCCAACTCACCGGAATCCATGGCCATGGATAGCCTCTACTCACCTCTCTCTGCTCTTGAATGCTTGGTGTTTGAAGTTTTGAGGTCTGACCTCTATGGTGTCCGTTCAGATCTTCTCCGATTTAAGGTTCTATGGGCTCTCCGGCTTAGCTCCGGCGTATCCAAAGCATTTCGATCCTGGTTTTGACTTATCCGACTCAAGATCGGACTTTTTCCAAGCCTTCCTCGTTTTAGGGTTTCTCTGAAGCCCTAGCTATTCGAGGTTTCTCT
The DNA here is from genome assembly GCA_026770625.1 of Nicotiana glauca. Classification (NCBI taxonomy): domain Eukaryota; kingdom Viridiplantae; phylum Streptophyta; class Magnoliopsida; order Solanales; family Solanaceae; genus Nicotiana; species Nicotiana glauca. Next base: position 32,803 of record MU703866.1, read on the forward strand.
GTTTGTTTTCTTAAATCTAGTCTATATCTGTGCTCTACTTCAGTTTTGAAAACATTTTCTGAACCTTTTTCTTTTAAAATTACTGCTATTCGATTTAGGGTTTCTGAAAAGTTCAAAATGTTTCTTCGACTTTTCTTTTCCTTTTTCTTTGTGTATATTTTTCACGCATGTGCTTCTACTGCTTTATTGTGTTTTTGCTACTATATATGTTCTTCTGTGCCTTGTCTATCTATTGTGTTTCTACACCATGCTTAAATGTTCGCCCTACTGTGTTTTCCTATATGTCTTGTTGATATACTTTTCTAGTATTTTGTGTTCTCCTACTGCATGTATCTCCTACTGAGTTCTTAAGTTCTTTGTTTTGCCTTTTTTACTGGACCTTCTTTGAGTTCTCTTTAAACACATTTCGTCTACTATTTTCTTAAGTGTTATACTGCGTCTTCTCTCATCTGAACTTTTTTAAGTCCCAAGTTATTCTTAAACATGTTCTTTCTACCCTCACTATGCTCCAAATCAGTTTCTTCACTTTGTTGTTTCAAACTTGCTATTGTATTTGTTGTTTTCTCATAAATCTCTGAAAGATACCTCTGAGCCTGTTTCAATTATTTGTCTCCTCGTCTCTGTATTTGATTCAAGTTGAAAACCCTAGAATTTGGGGGTTTGGCGAGTTTTGATCTTGTGTTTGGACTAGGGTTCTATTTTGGGAACCCTGGACTCTCTCAGACTCATTCTGAGTCTATAAACTGAGCTTGGACTTCTTTGTTTATGACTCTGATTCTATTCGATGCTAGACTCTTCTATTGTTTGGTATGACAGTTCTTCGTGCTTGAGCATGGCTGTATGTTTTTATATGTGTGATAAATTCTTTCTTTCGAAAAGGTTTTCCAACTTATGATTCTGAGTCTTTTTTTAGGTTTAAGTGATTAGTACTGATTTTCCTTTAGTCAAGATCTTTCCCATCTTCCTGACCTGGTTCATTCTCATGAAATCTTCAATTTCTGATTTTGCTGGCTGTTGATTGATTTCCTTTCCTTATTTGCACAAACTGTGTGCTGTCAAGACTCTTCCTTAAATATACCTCTATGTATTTACCCCTCTTGTACTATTTTGAAAAGGTGTTTGATTGATCTCTTTCCTTAATTATTTTTACCTGTTTGAAATCAGAATCCCTTAATTAAAGGGAAACCTTGTGAAATTGATTTCTAAACTATTTTCTTACCTATTTTTGCTTTATTTCCACACTATAAATACATGGCCTTCTTTAACACATGAAAAAAAGTCAACACGAGAAAACAACTTTCAATTCAATACTTTCACACACCTTGAATTCAACATTTTTACACACATAATCTCGTAGATCTCTTCTAAAATCTTCTGACCATTTGCTTGCAATTTGGCTTTACAAGACTCCTATTTTATTTTCTTGTTTCCCTGAAACTGGTATGTTCTAATTTAGTTTTTAGTCTCATCCCAATATGTTTATGTTACAGCTTCTACAATCCTGTCTACTTTGCTATCGATGCTTAGTGTTAAATATGTATGTTGTTCTCTTTGCATCTGTTTCTACTGTGAATCCCTGTACCCCTATTTCCTTCTATGTGTTTGAGTTAAAGTTCAGAACATGGCAACATCCCAATTGTTGCTCATGTCTGGACTTGATCCTTTAAGGGATCCTAACTCCTAAACAATGTGGCTAACATGCTGGTTGGGGTGTGCCAGCACTTCCAATTGCTGGGTATGGCCACCAGCCTGTCTTGGCTTTCCTCAGAATCCCCTCTATTGAACTTACACTCTTTTCTAGCTTCTAAGTTTTGCCCCCCTCCTATGAGCCTTGCTTTGGGACCTTGAGTTCCCTCTGAACTTGGACATTTGAGGGTTGGCCCTTCCACACTGCACTATAATTTAATTCTGCAATGTATTTGGGTGTAAGCACTGCCCGTAGTCCACTTGAGACTCTTAGGGAACTCTGATACATCCCAAATAAGAGAAAGACTTTGGAAATATGATCTTTGGGGTTTATTTACTTCATGCTTCAGACAGAAGTATGAATCAGGCTCTGCTTGGTTGGAATTTTTAGTTTTTCTGATGTAATTTTACTTTTTTTTGTTCCTATTCATTCTGGGCTGTAATAATTTGTAATAACTTATGGGGTTTTAGTGAAAAGGTGAGGGCAAATCATGCATGCAAAGGGGAAGATATTATGTTCATAGGTATTTATTATACTTCTGCAATCATGTCCTGTTTTCACTTCTGTATTTTCACATAGAAATCCTGTTTATAAGTTCTCCATTCTTTAGAAATCCTGTGTATAGGATTCTGCATTGCATATATAGAGATCATGTCCATAGGTTTCTGCACTTCTGCATTTCATATATATATATATAGAAACCATGTCTATAGCTTCTGCATTTCATATAGAAACCACGTTTATAGGTTTCTGCATTTCTGCATATCACATAGATAACATATCTATAGGACTTCCTAAATTCTGCATACGCATCTATCACTAAGCAAATGTGTTCATAGGTTTTAATAACTAACTGCATATAGATGACCTGCCTATAGGATTTCTGCATGTTAATAACAGTGTTTTAAGATTAACAAACACCTAGAAAGCATTCCTATAGGAGTAATCAACCAAATATGAATCAACAACTCACTTATAAGTCCAAAAATTAGTAGTAACGTTGCTTAAATATCTGCAAAACTCAAGTTCCTGCAATTAATAAGTCTTCTTCTCTAAAATCAGTATATTTATCCCTACATTATTAGATATCATGCCTATAGGTTTCATCTAGGCAAACCATAAGATGAATTAGTTAATTGAATCAGACTTCGTTAAATTCTAACTAGCAGGCAAGTTCATCTAGGCAAACCATAAGATGAATTAGTTAATTGAATCAGACTTCGTTAAATTCTAACTAGCAGGCAAGTCTGATTCAGGTTTCTTATATGAAATATGTAATAAATCAGTCTGCCTCACGTTTCCTTTAAGTTTAATTAAGACCATAACCAGTATATTCAAGACATGCTAAACAATCTTTCTTTAAGTTGAGAAGGCCTGTTTGAGCCTTTAATTGTTATGTGTTTCCCCATATCTGCTCTATGTGTTTTGATTGTCGCCTTAGAATTATATCATTTTAAACCACAAAAGCCAAATCTCCCCTCCCTTTAGGACTAGTATTCTCTAATGCCTCCGGGGCTGATAGGATTTGGACGGGTAATAGCATGTAATAAGTAAAACGAGACCATTCCACGTTTAATACCTTAACGGCGTGGGAAAGGATAGATATGGATATGATGACCACGCGATAACACCACATGTATAAATGGTTACGGGGTGTTGTGTGGGGTGATCCCTATTATGTATAAACCTAGGACTCCTTCCCTTATTTGTTTACTTTATTTCAGAATTTCAACCGCTTTTCTCAAACTCCAGTTTTAATTACTTTTAATTTGTAACAACTATGTGAAAATTTCCTCCTTTACTCGTTTATTCAAAATGTTTGAAACTACTTCTTCCCTCAAATTTCAACTTCTTCAACTTCGTTTAACTATAATCATTCAAAAAAATTATGTGAAAACCCCTCATATTTGTAACTCTTATTTGTCAATTTGTTGTTTGCACTTAAAGTCACAATTATTGTATGGCCGGGAACCACACTGTGGATCTCGAGAGGTGCCTAACACCTTCCCCTCGGGATAATTTCAAGCCCTTACCCAATCTCTAGTTTTCTAAATCAAAGTTCTTCTTAGTGTCCTAATGCACTTAATTATTAGGTGGCGACTCTTCAATTCAAACCCAATTCCCAAAAAGGAAACAAGTTGTCTGCCCAAATGTCACAAACCATTAGAAGTTCTTTTGATTTTAATCCCTAAAATCGCATCTACTTCTCCAAGATCTTTCATTTCAAATTTAGAAGACAAAAAATTCTTAGTCTCATTAACAACATTCACATTAGGGCCAAAGATTAACATGTCATCCACACACAAACATATAATAACACAATCTGATTATATCATCCTGGAATAAAAACAAGTATTAGGTGCATTAACAATAAAACCCTTACCCACTAATATGCTATTAAACTTTTTGTACCATTGCTTAGGTGCATGTTTTAGACCATACAAAAACTTTCTGAATTTGCATACTTTATTCTCTTGTTCTTGGATCACAAATCTCTCAGGTTTAGAAATATAGATCTCTTCCTCTAACTCATCATTTAGGAAAGTCGTCTTAACATCCATTTGATGTATCACTAAATTATGAATAGCGGCTAAAGCAACAAGAGTTCTAATAGTCACTATCTTAGTCGCAAGAGAATTAGTGTCAAAGTAATCAATGTCTTTCTTTTGGTTAAAACCCATAATATTAAGTCTAGCCTTATATTTCTCAATTATACCATCAGGTCTCAATTTCTTCTTAAATATCTACTTGCTACTTATGAGTTTAGAACCTTTATGCAAATCAGACAAGTCCCAAGTGTGATTAGAAACTATAGAGTCTAATTCACTTTTGATGGTCTCTTTCCAAAAACTAGTATCTATTGACCTCATTGCTTCACTAGATGTCTTAGGGTCTTCTTTTATTAAATAGATTGACACTAATTTATCACTATATATATATCAAAAGTCTTGGGACCAACACCCTCACACCTTCAGAATTTTTAAGTTAGGGGCAAACCCTTTACATAACTCATATGGAGTGTTATCTAATTTCTTATGAGGGACCTTATTCAGAACATAGCATGCAGATAAAATAGTTTCTTCCCCTCCCCCCCCCCCATATTATCAGATAAACCCGAACTGAAAAGCATAGAATTCATCATTTCCTTGAGGGTTTATTCTTCCGTTTCGCTACACCATTTTGTTGGAGAGTATAGGGAGCACTAACCTTATGTATAATATATTTTTTCTCACAAAAGGCTTCAAGAATATTAGTACTATATATAGGGATGGCAAGCAGTGTGGCGCGGTTGCGGGGGAAAACAGCATAAACCCGCGAAGATCTCCTCTCCCCTCCTGCCAACCCCGCATAGTATTTTCACCCGCGTCCACCCGACCCCATATAGACCCGCGACCACCCGCCTCGCCCCACCAAGCATAATTTTTTTTTGTTTTTATTTTTTATTTTGTTTACTTATTTGATTTTTATATTTTGGTTGCCATTTCCAATTTAATCAACCAAAAAGTTGAAAGTTTTTTTTTGTTTTTTCTCTGAAATTTTACTTAATTTAAATTTTTATGAAATAATACAGAGATGGTTCAACCGTGCATATTGATAACTAGGAATTATGATGCATTTTACACTTCTTCATGCTTGAGTTTCGATTAGAAATGTGTACAAATAGTCCCAAAAGGCTCACAAGTTGTGCTTGATTGCAGGTTTGATCAACAAGGTGACAAGATGCCAAACACCAGCTCAAAACGGAGTGAAACCTGCACAAATACCAAAACAAGGCAAAACTCAGTCAAACAAGGCCAGTGCGGCCGCACACAATTCTATGCAGTCCGCACAAGTGAAGTTCAGAGAGTGTGCATCTCAGGCCAAAAACGCAATGCGGCCGCAAAGGATTTTCTGCTGTCTGCATTGGAGTCACTGCGGCCGCACTTGATTTAGTATGGTCCGCAGAGCCACGGTTCAGAGAGACGCCTGTTTGAAGATTGAAGCCCAACCACCGCGGTCGCACTAGACTTTGTGCGGTCCATATTGCCCAAGTTTAGAGAGCTAGATATTCAAGTCAAGAGCCTCAGTGCGGCCGCACTTAATTTTTTGCGGTCCGCACTAGCCCTGCAGGGGTATTTTTGTTCGAGATTTTTAGCCTATATAAATAGATTCTTTTTCCATTTTTAGGTTATGAGATAGTTTTGTACTGAAGGTTGCGCTCGTGACTTTGTTTTTTTTAGCTTTTTAAGTAATTTTAGCTGTATTTCAACATTGAATCTTCAAGTTTAATTTAGTAATTAATTAATATGAGTTTTTCTTCATCTATTTCTTTGTTTTCTTCTCTAATTATGAGTAGCTAGACCCATAAGCTAGGGTTGTGGCTCAACCCTAGTTTAGGTAATTGATGGGTCTTGTATTTTAGGGCTTGATTGGCTAGGGGTATTTGATATTTGGACTAATTTCATATTTAATTGCTGAAATAGTGGTGGAAAACACTAGTTTGTGTTTAGTTGACTTTGGCTCTTCTTGAGAAAGAGAGCCTAAGTCTCTGAAATTGGTCCAACAAGTAATTGGGGCGTACTCAAGAGATTAGGGTTAAACCTAGAGATAGTAATACCCGACTTGAATGTTGATTGCTTGTGCAAATTTGTATATCCAATTGTCCTTGAGAAAGCCAATTCGGGCAAAATCACTCGAACTACCGAGAGGTATAGAGTGAGTAGAATCGAGCAACGATTATATCATACTCCCCAAATGTTACAATCTAGCTTTAGACTCAAGAATACGTTAATTGACCACCTAGGCGAAAGTCACTACCCTAGTGCCTTTTAATCATCTGAACAACTCGCAATAGTTTAATCCTAGCTTATTTTATTTTAATTGAGCATTGTAGTTTTATAAAAATTAGAATCATAATTAAAACCAAAAATGTGTAGAAGTACAACTTGGAGCAAATACACAGCTCCACTTTAGATAGACACCCAACTCCAATATTTAGCTCCCTGTGGAAATCGATCCCGACCTTAATCGGGTAAAAGCTGCTTCGATCTCTCTTGCTACTCAATAGTAGTGCAGGGTTGGCCTCAATCATGTACCCCTCTCTTTCCTCAGCTCTTTGTTAGGACTTATGAAGGTTATTGAGATGCATGACAAGTATATGGCATTTGTGACCAACTATTTTGTGAATAACTCTCTCTTTCACAACGTATATCCAACTGTTATTGTTGGGGAGTTATGCTTTTTACCTTGAATAATTTGGGATATGCTTTCTGATGTCTAAATTTTGAACTTCTATAGTCACTGAAAGAGGCATTTGAGGTCTTCTGTAACAAAGTTGTTAAGAAGCAAGTTTTATGGATCATATGGTGATTACAGGAAACTCAAAATAAGAAGAAAATTCTTTCACCCACGTAAACCCGCATAGACTCGCTACCCGCCCTGCCCTGCATAATTTTTTATTAAAAGTATTTTAACCCGCCCTGCAACTGCTCCACCCTGCATAAATTTAAACCCACACCGTCCCGCATAGACTTAAACCCTCCACATCCGCACGTTCCGTTTGCCATCCCTTACTATATTCACCACCTTTATCGGACCTAAGCCTCTTGATTTTTCTAGCTAATTGATTCTCTACTTCTTCCTTGTATTTCAAAAATATTCTTTTAGCCTCATATATTGACTTAAGAAGATATATCTTAGTGTATCTAAAAAAGTCATCTACAAAAGTGATGTAGTATTTCTTTCCAAAAGTGTTCTTGAAATCTGCTAAGTCTTAATGTACTAGCTCAAGCAATTCTAGTTTTCTACTAGCTACATTCTTAAAAGGCTTTTTGATATATTTTGCTTCTAGACAAATATGACACTTACTATTCTACCATGCCACAAATTAATAGACTCTGCAATATAAGAAAATTGAAAGTACTAGCATTATTAGTAATCTCTTTAGCAATGTTCAGTACAAATAAAACCCCACTAAGATAACCCTTCCTAATAAAATCTCCCCCGCGAGAAATAACAACTTTATCAGATTCAAAAACAAGTTTAAAACCTGCTTTGTTTAGAAGCACACCAGAAATTATGTTTCTACGAAGGGAAGGTACTACAAAACATTGTTCAAGGCTGAGGTTTTTTTAGAAGTTAACTTAAAAGAAATTTTTCCTTTACCCATAACTCCAGTTGTAGTGGAGTTACCCATGTAAACACACTCTCCATCAACAAATTGCTTAAAGTCGTGAAATACCTCCTTGTTGACACAAAGGTGCCTTGAAGCGCATATGTCTGGTATCCAGTCAGTCTTGTTAGCCACCATGTTCGCCTCAATAACTACAACAACAATGACATCACCACCCTCAATAAGGTTAGCTTGGACATGAGCTTTTCCTCCATTCTTTGAGCTTTCTTCTTGTCTTTGGTTATACTGAAAAGCCTTGTGACCAATTTTCTTACAGACATAGCAAGGTCCTTTCGACTTTTGAATATGTCCCTCCGACTTATTGAAGTAATTCTGCTTCTTCACATGTTCTTTTTTCTGTTTTCCTTTAAACATGTCTTTCACAAAAGTACTATAATGTTCCACAAGGTTAGCTTTAGAAGAATTAACAGAGACAGAAATTTCATCTTATCCTTAAGAAATTCAGACTCCTCGTCTTTGATACAGTTTTCTTCCTCAATCCTCACGTGACTGATCAGTTCTTGAAGAGTTAAGTTTTTCTTCTTGTGTTTCAGTTGATTCCTGTAATCACTCCAAGAAGGTGAAAACTTTTCAAGCAGAAGATTAGCCTTAAGAATATCACACATATCTATGCCCTCATTTAAAATATCAATAGTCAAGTTCTCATACTCGTGAACATGATCCATGATTGTCTTATCATCAATCATCTAAGACTTGATCCAGTTTTCAACGACATACTTCTTTTTTTTCCGTGTCATCAGCACCATATTTCTTCTACAGACTGTCCCATCTGACTTTAATAGATTTATAATTTATAAACAAATCAAAGAAAGGGTTAGTGATATGGTTAAGAAAATTCCATCACATTGTTTTATTATCCTTTTCAAATTTCTTCTTAGCAGCATCATCAGCAACAACAATATTAGCAGCATTAGAGCTATCAACAACATCAGCAGGAGGATCGTTAAACATGACATAATCAACTTTTAATCGTTCAAAGAAAATTAAAAGTTTCTGGGACCAACACTTATAATTTTTTCCATCTACAGACTCAAGCTTTGACAGATCAGGAAGTCTTTTGTTTAAACTGGTGGCCATTAGTCAATATTATATGTAAAATCGCATTCAAATTGTAAGAAAAATAAGTAGATAATATTGACTAAGAACAAGAAGGAAACAAGAATAACTTATCAAAAATATTATGTCGTGGCAAACCACTACCTTAAAAGCGATTTCGGTCCGACTGGGTGCAAATCGTTAAGACCGGTCGCTCCCAAAGGTTCCATAGCACCTCCAAACACGTGTACTCGTGGCTGAAAGTTTAGAATTCACACAAAATAATTGCCCAAAAAGAAGAGAAAATGAAGGTGTGTTTTCTGTGTTAGATAAATTCACAAAGAAGACTGCCTTTTATAAGCAAAGATGTTGGACATTTACAGATGAAGGAATTAATTTTTAGCTGTTGCAAAAATTAAAATGTAGTTGTTAAAAAATTAACCACGACTGTTACAAGAACTAAATACAATTGCTACAAAAATTAAAGCATGCCAGTTGGAAAGAAATAAATGGAACGTTACAAAATTTAATTCAAAGACAATGAATTTGGACATATTCTGGTAAGCTCAAAAAATAAATATATAATTTTAGCAAAATCTGACTTGGAATAGGTCTCACGTATATCTCGCGCGCATGGGAGGCAAATCGACCCGTTTTGCCTTCAGAGCCAATTTCTCATGTGCGCGAGACCACTCTCCTTTACTATCTCTTTACAAGCCCAACAAAGAAAAATTCAATATAAAGAGAAGGAAAGACTTTTTACCACCAATGAGGGGCTCTTTATCTTTCACAAAAAACAAAGAAGAAAAAAAAGAAAAGGCACCACAAAGAAATCTTTGACTTTGCATTTATAAATAACACCAACACTTTCTTGTAACTCCTTAAGTGAAGATTTTATAAAATTCGGAGTGTCGTTAGATGAATGTTGTTTCTTGTTACAGATAAATCCTAATGTTTCTCTGATTTGAGTTAAAAAGCAAACAAATCTAATTGTTCATTATATAGCACGAGAATCTAAAAATTATATTAGTCCTTTCTATTGGGAGCATGCTCCTATGTTTATTGTAAACATGTTGGCGGCTGATTAAGTTTAATAAAGTTATTTGTTTGAGTTTTATAAAAATATGGATTAAATTACACTAACCTCCCCACTACCTAACAAAGAAAAAGTAAAGTGAGCACAAAAATTCACCGCGTTAGAGCCAATACTATTCATTACTCCCTCAATTTTATATTATGTATCGTATTTCTTTTTTATACACCCATAAGATATTAATTAGGAAAGGGATTGGACTATTCTACCCTTATTTATGTCTTAAGATATAATCTTTCTTCATTGAATATACCCCTTTACTTTCAGATATTGTCTATATTTAACCTCCGTTATACTATCGGGGCAAATTTATCCCTCACCGTTATACTATCGGGCCAAATTTGTTCCCACAATCAACAAACTTAAAAAAATTACCCCTCAGTCCTCTAGGTGACCCAAAATCTCCTAAATTATTTTAATTAAGTTACTGATTCTTCTTCTTGATCTACTATATTCGAAATAATTGTCACTTTCCCTGCTTTCTGAATTAGACAAAAAAAAAAGAGAAAACAAATATTGACCAATACAATCGTTAATAAAAAAAAGTATAGTAAATTGAAAATTCTAAATTAGGTAGCTTGTCTAAATTCTAAAGTATTTACAATATCTCAATTTTAATGAATTTGTTGCACTAAATATAAGGAAACTTTGCAAGTATTAGTGATTGAAGTTGAAGTTCATCGGAGAGTTTACATTGTCGAACTCAACTTTGCTTTAATCAAATTCCTACACTTGGTAATTATAAATATTTATGAACAATTTGTTTAGTCTAGTAAATTTAGCATTTACATCAATAGTAATTTCTGAAAATAGTGGAGCAAGAAAAGCAAGTGATTCAAATAAATTAAATTTGGGAGATTTTGGATTACTTAACATATCAAGGAGTAATTTCTAAATGTTTGTTGATTATAGGAATAAATTTGACCAGATAATATAACGGTAGGGATAAATTTGGCCGAATAGTATAGCGGAGGTTAACTATAGACAATCGAAAGTAGAGGGCTATATTAGCCCTTTTCCCAATATGTATTCTATTTATTTGTTATCTCCATCTTAAATAAAAATAATTACTAAGGTTGAAAAAGGAAAATAAATAATCAATTCTGTCTTGAATTTCAAAAATAACAAATAATTGGAGATAATTATTTTTAGTAATCACGAATGTTAATAGGAGACGGAAGGAGTAAATAACTGCACCAGAAAAGGAAATATATAGTTTTCAGCATCTTCTGCATATATTTATGGACATTAACCACTTATTCTCCCCTTTTTCCCACATTGTTTTAGTTACTCCCGACACAAGTAGTTGCAGCAAGCAACTTTTTATTTGCATCTTTTGCATGAAAAAGAATGTATGATTAAGGGAAAAAGAGAGGGGTGAAAGGAATGTTTATCTCGACGCACGTTAAGTAAGATTTTCTAATGTGCACGAGCAGCATGACAACTCCTTCCACCACCAATCTAACGCCACCAGCGAGCTCAGTAACACCGATCACTGCTGTACCAGGGCATGCAAAACCACTAATGTTTGGGAGTTTTCATCCAATTAAGTTTCAAACTATACGTGAGGATCCAGGAGAGGGTGAAGTAAACGAGCATCAATTTAACATAGCTATAAAACAAGCTGCGCGAAGAACATGGGAAGAGATCCCCCGCTGGCTTCAATTTTCTGATCTAGCCAAATCCACGACGAATTTTTCAGCTATGTCTAAAAAACTAGTGCCAATGGAACAGGAAACCAAATCAATGGAAGAGAAAGCTTATAAGAGGAATCGAAGCTCTCAAATGGGTAAGTCACTCACTTGATAAGAGATGGTTACTCACTGTGATATATGCATATAATGAGTTGATTCCAAGGCAACAACTTTGGGACAAGCTTACTATTTTAGGTACAAATATTACAGTTGAGTGGTTGATTAGTGAAGATTGTACTGCAAGCATATGATAGAATTGGAGCTCCTATAACACATGAAGAAGTACAAGGTTTTAAGAAGTTCCTGGATAGACTGCAATTCACTCCCTTGAATAACACAGGATGGTACTATACTTGGTGCAATAAAAGAGATAAAAATGCAAGGGTGTACAGTAAAATAGATTGGGCATTTGGGAACTATAGCTGGCTGATGAACAATGGTCTAATTGAGGCAGAGTTTTTGAATCCTGGAGTATCTGACGACTCACCTATTCTAATGGATTGCAAATTTGGCATGAAACAGCAACACCTGCATTCTAGACCATTTAGACTATATCATGCAGTACTTCACCATCCTAATTTTACAAGAATAGTGAAAGAAGTATGGACACAATCTGGTGGATGCATAGGGCAGTAAAGAACATGACATAAAATTAAAAGGCTTAAGGAAGCATTAAGGGGTTTGAACACCTACATGGCATCCTACCAGCAGAAAGTGAACCAAGCAAAGTAGAAATTGGATCTAGTGCAACATCAACTATCCCTTCAACCACTAAGGCATGAGCATATAGAGCTGGAAAGAGAAGCTTTGTTGGAAATGGAGAAGTTGAGCAATGTATAGGAACAAGTTCTTAGGTAGAAGCCTAGAGCCACTTGGATACAACATAGGGATACAAATACAAATTACTTCCATGCTCAATGGAAGATGCGCACAACTGCTAACACAATTATTTCTATTCATAATGATGCAGTAATCAAAATTACAGATCCTAAACAAGTGAAGAATCAATTTCTGGATTTCTTTAAGAAGTTTATGGGGGATTCATCACCAGTGCACCCTTGTCCATATGCTAAGGTGGTCAAGAAAAGTATTTGTCTGTCAAGGAAACAACAACTGGAGCTGATCAAAACTGTCACAGTGGAGGAAGTAATTGGGGCTATCAAGAGTATGCCAACTAATAAAGCACCAGGTGTAGATGGTTTTTGAATTAGAGTTTTTCAATCTACAATGGGAGGTGGTCAAAGAGGATGTGATTGTTGATGTCCTGGACTTCTTCCAAACAGGAAAATTATCAAAGGCTATCAACAACACTGCTATTAATCTAATACCTAAAGTAACTAACCCCACCCAAGTTAAGGATTTTAGACCAATAGCATGCTGTACAACAATCTATAAGATCATCACAAAGGTTATAACTGGTAGACTAAAGATAACAATGAATCATCTGGTAGGGGATTAACAATCGGCCTTTATTGAGGGAAGGAACATTACTGATAATATTCTTTTAACCCATGACTGGTTTAAAGGTTATACCAGGAAAGGGATATCTGCAAGGTGTGTGCTGAAAGTAGATCTCTGAAAGGCATGTGATACCTTGGATTGGTATCTGAGGAGGGTGTTGATGGACCTAGGATTTCCACATAGATTCATTGAATGGATAATGGAATGCTTAAAAACTGTGTCCTATTCCTTCACTCTAACGAAGGGCTAACAAATCCATTTAGAGATAAAAGGGGAATAAGGCAGTGGGATCCTATGTCACCTTATCTATTTGTGATTGCTATAAAATATTGCAAAGGGAATTCAATCAACCTGTAGTGAATAAGGAGTTTCATTTTCATCCAAGATGCAAAAGATTAGGAGTGTTACATGTGTGTTTTGCTGATGATCTATTGATGTTTTGCAAAGCTAATTAACAATCTATCAGACTGCTTCAGGATGCATTCATGAAATTTTCAAAAGCTTCAGGCCTTCAAGCTAATCCAGACAAAAGCTCAATTTACCGTGTTGTTATTACTGAAAGGATGAAATAGGTCGTTTTGTAGGAACTGGGACACAATGAAGGCACACTGCCTTTCACATATTTGGGAGTGCCATTAGCTTCAAAGAAGCTAACAAATCAACAATGCTGGCCACTGGTTGAGAGGATAATTGAAACGATTAATTGCTGGACTTCAAAGCTACTATCATATTCTGGAAGACTACATCTTATTAAATCAATAATCTTTGTGGTGAAATCTTACCTGGCACAAGTATTCTTATTGCTAAAGAAGATAAGTAAAATGATAGAAGCCATATGTAGAACCTATTTATGGGCAGGGCAGGCAGAAATTTCTAAGAGAGCTTTGGTAGCTTGGGACAAAATTTGTTTACCACAAACAATGGGAGGCTTAAATGTGATAAATCTATGCAACTTGAACAGAGCTACAGTAGCAAAATATCTATGGGCAATCACCAAGAAGAAAGATTGTCTGTGAATTAGATGGATTTACTTCTATTATATAAAGAACAGGAACATTTATACTATGCCTATACATAAGAATGCAGCTTGGGTAGTAAGAAAAGCTATTGATCTTAGGAAGTTAATACTGGAATTACCTACATGTAACGACCCGACTGGTCATTTTGCTTATTTGAACCCCGTCCCCCTAAATAAGACTTTCTGCACTTACCTTAACTAATTTACGACCTAGGGGGATGGTTGGTTCGGAATTTGGAAGAGTTTTAGTTGTAATAAGCACACTTGATACCCTAAGAATTTCTTAAAAGGATAAGTTTGACTTTGCTCAACATTTTTAGTAAATAGAAACGGACTTATATTTTGACGGTCCCAGAGGATCCACAAGAAAATATGAGACTTGGGCATTTTTCCGAAATTGAATTTCAAGGTCCCTAGCCCGAGTAACGAATTTTTGTTAGAAATTGTTAAACTAGAAATTCTAAGGATTTAATGAAATTGAATAATGCTTGATCATGTCGGTATCGGTCCCATATTTTAGTTTCGAAGCCCGGTACATATTCAATATAACATTTAAGACTTGCCTGCAAATTTGGTGTCAATCCGAGAAGGTTAAGTAAGTTTCGGCACGTTAGAAGTAAATTTAAGAACTTGAAGTTCATAAATTTGATTCAATTGGTATTAGGGGGTAATTTTTATATTTAGCGTTGTTTTGGGCATTCCGAGGGTTCAAGCGATTCCATTTTATGATTTTAAACTTGTCGGTATGTTCGGGGGGG
>MU703867.1:1738-30188 GCA_026770625.1 Nicotiana glauca
GTTGTTATTATTCCCTTTCGGTCACCAATGACATGAGGGAGATCAAACACAATGCAATTCAATCTTGGAAAAGCATTAGCTATAGCCATAGCCATAGTTCCAGTGCCACCTCCAACATCTACCAACGACGTTAAACCCTCAAAAACATGCTTACACTGCTCAGAATTAATCAATAAATGGGAAATCAATTTAGAATCACTAGCCATTACATCATTAAAAATACTACCAAATTTTGGCTCTTCAGCGCAATAATCCCACATGGATTTCCCATACGTTGTGTGAAAGGCAGTGGGAAGATCATCTTGTAACCAATGGCTCAAGGAAGATAATGACTTTAACCCAACAGGATTTTGGCTAAAAAGGAAATGTGACCTCTTGCTAAAAGGTTCATTTTCTACGAGGAGAGAGCCAAAAGTTGTGAGTGAATAACCATCTACTTCTTTTTGGTAATGAAGAAGGCCAGAATGAACTAAAACTCGCATTAAAACGGGGAGAAAGGAAATTTTAGAAGGGTTCAGATTAGGTAGAGATGCAACAAGGTCAGAAATAGTCATAATGCCATTTTTGTGAAGAATATCAGGAATTCCTAGTTCAACTGCACATGTTATACAAGAAGGACCCACGAAACTCAAAATGAAGTCCCATGTTTGAGCTTCAGCTTGTAGGAGCTGCTCATGATCATTCTTTGCCATTGGGGGACCTTAGCTTGCAGCCAACTTGTGTCAACTAAATAAGCTTCATTACCAATTTATATAGAAGCTTCAGCCAGTGTATAAAGAATTTTCTTTAATTCCCAAGAGTGGTGCAGTTTGGGAATTAATGCTGCTGGCTGTAGGACAGTAGGAGTCTCGGATTAGGTTGATTTGCATTTACATGGCGCTTACCAACCTTACATTACCAATATAATACTCCCTGAGATTTATTGCAGTGTATATTAGTTTTTGTACAAATTACTGTACTTTAACTTGTTTTAAAAAATTACTCGTCTTATTCTTTTAGAAAACCAAATTCACATATTATGAATAGAAGTATATTATGTGATTCAGACAATGGTCTTGTCCCATTTTAATTAGCAGTTTATTATAGCTATCAGTAAAGTTTGCTAGGCAGGTATAAATTCTTTTTTACACTTGTACGTCCATTTGTTTTTTTTGTGATCAAAATGCAAATCGAGTTTCCGTGGTGAACTATGAAAAAGTAATAGTGCTTCAATTTGTCATAAATATTTGGTTGCCGCATTAAATATTTCTGATTCAGACAATGGTTTTAATTAGTAGTTTATTATAGCTGTCAGCGAAATTTGCTAGGCAGGGGACGCCAAACCCACTTTAATTTATAGCAAGACGCACCTACCCATTTAATAAAGACATTTTTACCTTGTTGGTCACTAACAAAAAAGTATTTGTATTAATATTACTTCCTCCGTTTCAATTTATGTGAACATGTTTGTTTGACTATGGAGTTTAAGAAAAAAATGAAGATTTTTGAAATTTGTGGTCCTAAACAAGTCCAAATTGAGCCAAGAGTATTTTTGTGGTTATAAAAGCTTCTCATCAAGGGTAGAGTTGTAACTTTAAGCTAAATTATTACCAAATTTAGAAAGAATTTATTCTTTTTTGAACTGGCCATAAAGAAAATAGGTTCACGTAAACTGAAAAAGAGGGAATACTATTTTGGTTTATATCTTTAAGTGGAAGCCATGGAAGCTTCGAGATGCAGAGATCGTGAGAGATTAGAGAAGAGAAGAGAATTGGAAAATTTCTCTTTTTCTGTTATATCTGAAAATGAGTTGTCAATGCTCGGTTATATATAGCCTACAAGTACTACTTGTTAATTAACCTCCTAACTGTTGGTACTTCTATGTTCAAAATAGAAAATTATAGAAGCAAACAAACGTTAGTTAGATAAACAAATCGTAAAATAATTTCGAGCCTACTGAATGCACAATGTGTCCTTAAGAAATTTAATTCCCTCACTGTTGCCCAAGGTATACGGATAAATTCCTCCCAGGATAGAACGTAATAACTATTCTGTGATAGCGGCACTTCAAATCACAGAACTTCAGCGAACTCAACAAACGGAGCAAACCACACTTGACACTTATGTTTATTTAGAAAATAATGCAACAATGTAGAAAAGCGGGGAGAATATTTTAGATTTTCCTTATCTAAAAAGTGAGGTCAAGCCTCTAAATTTATAGACAAAGGAAGTGTGAGATGGAGATGTGCAATCCAAAAGGTGCCTCTTCCATTTCCCATTCACACCCTTTAAAGAAAAAATGCAACAATCCCCCGTATGAATGGGGAATGGACATATGTGAAAAATATGTATGAAAATACTGTGTGATTCGCAAGTAAGGATTAATTGCATCTGGATATGTAAGTTTCCCTTTGAAATTTTCGTAATGAACTTATGTCGGATATACTCGGTCAATCGGTAGATTTAATATATTTGAACCGTCGAGCTTTGGTGTATACTTAGACAACCATAAGTCACACAATCAATCCTTAACCGTTTTTTGTTCTCGCGGTTGTGTTCGTTTTAGCTATGAACACCGCCTGATTTCATGAGTGCTTAGAGAATGAGCCTTTACTTTCATTCCCCTTAAAACGACTTATACTTAACAGTTACATAGGTGATTTCTAAACGTATAATCCTATAGACACACTATCTGGTCATATCCTGCCAAACTTAGAAAATCATTAAAAATCTTTAAGCTTTATTGACTCATCAAAAAACCTTAATGCTTTACCTTGATTTCTTAACATTGTATTCATCACGAGAATGAGTTGAGTTATTTGACAATGTTGAACCATCATCCATAACTTTGTTTGATCTCTTTGAACCTAGCTTTTGGGATCTCCAGTCTGCTAGGTAGAGTTACCGCCGTGATGACTTGTCCTAGGTCTTAGACCCTTTTCCTTCGATGATCTTTCAACTACCTCTCTAGATAGGCCTTTTGTAAGTGGATCTGTTACGATGTCTCTTGACGTTACGTAGTCAATCATGATAACACCACTAAAGAGTAGTTATCTAAGGATATTGTGTCTCTGTCGAATGTGACAAGAACGTCATACATAATGCTCCTTGCCCTGCCTATTGCCACTTGAATATCACAATGTATACATATAGGTGCCAAATATTTGAAAAAAATAAATAATATCTTTCAATAAATTTTGGAGCCATTTAGCTTCTTCACCGGCCTTGTCTAAGGCTATAAACTCAGCCTCCACTATAGAGCGGTCAATGCCCATTTATTTGGACGATTTCTAAGACATCGCTCATCAACCGACTGTTTAGAATCAGTTGAACCAGTAATCTAATTTTCATCATTATACCCTCTATTATCGTGGGATATTTATTGTAGTGCAAAGCATAATTTGGACTATATTTCAAATACTTCAAAACTCATTTTCTTGTCATGAACGTTCAATGCAAACTTCCTTATGTTGTAAACTAAGACGTCTCGACTTGCGATTGCATATCATATTATTGACTACACTTAATGTAGTAATAGTATATTATAACAACAGCTGGAATAATAATTGGCATCCGTTGTGTACACAACCTTTTAATATATAACACATTTATCAATCACTCCGTCATTTTCAAGCATTTGTATGTTATTTATGCATACGCCTATATGATATACAAATTATAGCACCTCCATTTATGAAGCAAATCCAACTTGCAATGGATTTTGATCATGTTCATCGATTGGTTCACCTCACTATAAACCAACGTATTAATACATTCGTTCATGAACGGTCATGTCCATACTAAAATGTACATACGTATCTTTCTATGAAAGGTCACAACCTTCAAAGTGACTTTATTTCATAAAAGAACTAAACAATATAAATTTTTAATAAAGAAAATGACCTTTCGAGAAAGGCACGTGACTAACTTCCGAATTAGTAGTTTCATCAACTAGTCGTCATTAAGACTAAACAACTGATGAATTTAACAACTACTATATCAATGAGGTTCAAAAATTATATAATATAGACATTACGTCTAACATTGCTTTTGTCATGCATAAGCTAAAAGCCCCCACATTTTAAATATTTCATCAACATATCATATATAATCAAATAATGACTATATGATTTGAAGTATTCTTAATATAAACACATTTGTTTACACTCATTAATTTTTGAAACCATTTGACAATATTATTTGGTCAAACCTCACATGTCATTGTTTGGGTGCTTGTCTTAGTCTGTAAAGTGACTTAACAAGTCGACACACCTTCTTTTCTTTTCCAAGAACCACGAAACCTTCAGGTTGTTCCATATACATCCTTCCTCCAAAGCTCTATTTAAGAATGTTGTCTTTTACGTCCATCTGATGGATTTCAAGGCCATACATGGTGGCTAATGCTATTACCATCAGAATATATGTAATTCTCGTTACAGGTGAGTATATGTTAAAGTAATCAAGACCTTCTATTTGCAATCAATCTTGCCTTATATTTGTCAATAGTACCATGAACTTTCTTTTTTCTTCTAAATCCACTTAGAACCCAAAGGTTTATTTCCTGGAGGAAGATCAACCAATTCCTAATTATGATTACTTAATATGGGTTCTATCTTACTATTGACTACCTTTTTCTAACATTGTGCTTTCGAGCAAGACATTGCTTCTTTAAATGTTTGAGGCTCACTTTCCAACAAGAATGTCAGAAAATCTAGTCCAAAGAAAGTAGTTCTCCTTTGACGTTTACTACGTCTTGGATTCACCTCAATATGTCACAACCCAAAATCCACTAAGGGTCGTGATGGCGCCAAACACTATTGTCAGTCAAGCCAATTATTAAATTCTCTTTTTAATACCTTTCAAATTTAGGGTTTTTCCTTTCATTTTTCATAAATAAAAAGATCACTACTTCAATTCAAATTAAATAATAAACAACTAGTACAAATCTTTCGAAAACCATTCCAGAACCCGGTGTCACAAGTGCATGAGCATCTACTGATAAGGAAATAAAATACAACATCCGTCCGAAATACAGTGGACAGGAAATAAATACAATTTGCTGAAAGGGACTACACTAGCTGCGGATCGCCTCGAATAATGCAACTCACCT
This sequence comes from Nicotiana glauca, assembly GCA_026770625.1. NCBI lineage: Eukaryota > Viridiplantae > Streptophyta > Magnoliopsida > Solanales > Solanaceae > Nicotiana > Nicotiana glauca. The sequence continues at coordinate 6,828 of MU703867.1, forward strand.
AGTCCCAGAATCATCCGCGCTGCTACGTCCAGTAGGCCACTAGGATTACATATACCTGTGCAACAAAAATGCACAGAAGTGTAGTATGAGTACATAATCAATGTGTACTCAATGAGTATCCCATCTAATCTCGAAGAAGTAGAGACGAGATGGTCAACTTCGACATTTACTAGAGGTCAATTAACAATATATTGAAATGTGAGGAAATCATGGATTTATATAGTAGTTCTAACTCACGAAGTCAGAAAACAGGCAAACACCTTTAACAAATAACAAGGTAGATTCAAGGTTTACTTTTTTTATTTTATCAATTTATCTCAAGCCATGAAAGGCAAAATCAACACTTAAAATTCTCAGGAAACAATATATAAATCATGCGCAAATCATCATACGAACCTGCCGGAACTTTTAGATCCCAATTCTGAGGTCGTTTTCTTAAAAATTCAGTCTTACTTCATTCTTTCAACTTTAAGCTTATGAAATAAGAATTCTCTTTCCAAATCACCTCTGAACTTCCCGGAACTCAATTCCGACCACGCATACAAGTCATAATACCTGAAATGAAGCTGTTCATAGCTTCCGACTGTTGAATGACGCGATAGGGCTCAAAACGGCCGGTCGGATCGTTACATTCTCTCCCACTTAAACATATGTCCGCCCTCGAACGTGCTGAGAACTACACCGGAGTGGTTTGAAATTGCTGTTTAGCTTCACATGCACCTTCTTGTGCTACCACAACTCAGTTGAGCATATTAGCTCGATTAATTCAGAAGATATTCTCTTTTATTCACGCAGATACGCCTTAAGGCTCAATTCCAACATTCAAAATTTCATGCCCTACCTGTTTCCACCATAAGGTCACCATATTAATCACCACATGCTGTACTCAAACATAGCTGCATAACTTTGCTGAATTCATACCTAGAATCACTTTACTCACCGGACCACATTAACCTTTTTTCTGATCAACTTAGTCTAAATCCTGCTAATCTGATGCTCCAATTGCACCCCATGCCATACACAGGTCTTACTCCAAAATTTACAATACCGCCAGGAAGGAAGGGATGTGCGGAAATTTATAATCAACTGCCGAGTCAACAAAACATTAGGTCTATACCCCTGACAAAACCTTTACCTCATTCTCAACCCAATAATGGTCTTACCTCCATAACATACCTCATATAGATGGATTGCACAAAATCCTAGATCAAGGGATCTCATCTCATCCGATACAACTGCTCAGGCAATAGGCCACCCCAGACATTATAAAAATCTCATATGATGTTACCACGTGCCAACATGCCACCAATTCGAACGCGATACAAAAGGAAAAAGAACCCTGGAAAGAATTACCTAACTCCCGCACTAATACGGGCTCTCCTTAGATGATAGGAAGTGAGACATACAAAAATAACATATAGAAAACCATACTCAACATCATACTATTGCGGCGCGCAACCCGATCCAAATAACATAGAACTCGCATAAAGAGATTGCACATCGAGCTAAATTTGCTCATTACAACAAAATACCGAATATCCATCATAAGCATACTAAGTGCATAATAGCGTCCCTGAGGGAACATATAGCATCATAAGCTACAAAACTCAAGCACAACTGAGGTGCGATATACGATCTGAATCTCAAGAGCCACCTTGATCATAATACATCATTTCTACACGGATCCTCAACACAAAAGCAATTTCTCAATTTGTCGCACAACTCACACGGCGCAATGCATCACTACATAAAATATCTAACACGAAATAACACCCTGACTATTCCATAAGGAGCGCATTACTGAAATGAACACGTTTGGCCTGATGTAGGGCCATATTCACATTTGAATCCATCCACCAACCTCGAGCCGATTCTGGTCGCACCGACTAGGCCAATAAACTTTCCAAGGTCCATAATAATCTCCCTCTTCTCATAACACACAAGAACGACCGTCATAACCGGAGCACCCATCCACAGTCCATAACTCAGTAACTGAGTGCCCTCCAGGCATGTATTTAATTCAACGATATCATCACAATTCTTCATATTTGGTTTGAATCTTTAATTAATAAAGTGACTACGTGCCACATTCATATAATCTTCCTGTGTGACACACTCCCACAACCTACCATAACAAATAACTGGGTCTTACCTCCAACCCACCGACCGTACTAATGCTGAAAAATGTCCAAGAATCATTAACCATGATACATGCCCTTCTTAGAATACACTAATCTCAGGTGACGCGGAAGACAATACTAACTTACTTTAAACATCGAAAGTCTTTTCCAGCTCATCTGAGCTTGTGACATCCTTGTCCACACTGAACTGCAACTTTGATTCTTATTTCAAATTCCATACTACTCGCTGCACCTGACATGCCAATGTACAATAGGACACGATTTTTCATCATAATTCCAGATTTGCTAATAGATCAATACTTCATCACATCAAAGCTTTTCACTGAACTCACTTTAGGAGAACCATAGCAACACACATATGAATAATCATAACCGTAGAATATGCAATCATCTAAGTAGTGGTCTAAAGTACCATAGCCCTTCCGGAATTCGCTTCTAATAACAAGCCATGACATAAGAATGCTTATGAATAATATCAATTAAGGCAACTAACAAGCCTCATACGCACCGTCACAACTCACTTGCATAACTCGATTACGCTGAGGAAACTGATCGCTAACACCAATATGACAAATTCAACCATGGCCAATCAATCTACCTTCTTGCAATTTATCCTTGATTGCCTTAGAGATAATACTAAATCCATTCAATACATAACATACTCCACCTGCAATCATCCCGAGGGACCTTAAATCACGAGACCATGCTGTCTCAAATCTCACGAACTGTTTTTACACCTCCCAATTTCTATATCACAAGCCAAATCATCACAGAATGTTCTGAGCCTCCATTCGTAAGCTGCTGCCAAAGCTCGATTCTCAACTGCACCTGTAGACTTGAAGCCATTAGGCACCACACTTTACCCCATTTTATTCCATAAGGGCCGTTGCTGAGAGCCACCTGCTCTGACTTGGCCCCGATTATAATCAACTCCATGAGTCTTCCATCATATGAATACCCCCTTGGCAAAGAACCCGCCGAATCACTTCCCTCGGAACCCGCATCTATTCCAAGCAAAATCCTGAATCTTTCCCCAAGTCTGAACATGGGCCAATAAGGCCAATGATAGCCCACCTTTAATAATTTCTTTGCTCAGATTACCACTTATGGTTTTTCCCCGTAGCTAAAATAGCCCATCAATATGCTAATAACCAGAAACCTCACAGTAGTTAACTCTGCAATCCCATCATATGCGGTGAGACTCTCTCACTTATCTTGAAGCCATTATTTCACAATTCTGGAATTCACCAAGATTTCCTAGCTTTCATCGATATAACCTTGCGCGATCAACCGCATAAATTTTTGGATTCCTTTTGCAAAGCCCCATTCTTTTATACTCTGATTCACCTATTGCTTTCGCACGACCGATCTCTTTGCTACATAACCGGTAAAATTCTTCGCAAAAGCCTCACCAACCATGCGACTGCTAACTTGCTCACTTGGGTAACCCACCTACAGAAGGCTCTAACCGGCATCTTCCAACACTGCTGCACAGGGTACAGTCACTACGACATCAATGACCCATCCTGAGTCTGAGCTCAATCTCTAGCTGCACAGGTCCATTTACCCCTCGTGGACATCATTTAAATGTGCGACAACATCCTTCCAATTCAAGCCATGCTGCATCCTTCTTCATTTAAGCGGCTCCTTTCCGTTATATTAAATCTCCGGCCGCACGAGAATTCCTACTTCAAATTAGATCCGTAGACCCCAATAATCAAGCACCAACATTCTCAAATAGCATCCAAAACTATCCTTAAGGCGCATAGTCATCTTATTACCAAGCTCCTGTGCAGCTCCACCACTCTCCCACTTTGGGCAGACTCACTTCTTTAATCAACTGTTCGGCTCGCGCTTCCTAAACCTGGCCTTTTAGAAGTTTAAGACTCCGCCTCACACTTCCCACATGACTTTATCATCTTTTGCTGCTCGATTGTTGCCTTAAATAACATCTACCATTATAACACCTGAATCCACAAATTGTTACTAACCTTAAACTTTTTCGAAGGTCATCTTTATCGAAATGCCAACATTAGAAATACTGATTCAATCCTGAACCACCGCATTCTGCGATACCTGACAGTTGTATCTCCGATACCATTTCACAATGTCTTGCCCCAAAGGCGAATTGTAGAAGATCATAACACCGACAAACTTAATACGTTCAATAAGGGCAATGACACCCCTCCATAGAAGAAAGAAAGATCCACCACACCCACAATTACCAAGTCTCACTACCTCCACCAGCCCACGTCTGACTATCCTTAGTTCGATTGCCTTTCCCCTCCCGGGAACAAAATACTGAATCCCTTAATTATGCACGGAGTAAACCTCCCTTCAAGTCATTCACTGCCCCGATACATAGGCAAACTTCATATCATCATATCAATACTATAGAATAATTGTTCATAAGCATTGTGACACCCTGTGCCTAGCCCCCGAGCTCTCAGAAGTACCACTACCAAGCTGAAACAATAAAATATTCTTCCATAAGGCGACGACAATAATATGATCAGCAATACCGGAGAAACATCACGTATCACATCTGTAGTACCATTACGGTTCTTCAATTTTTTGATTTATGACAAATGGTTTGCATCGCGTAAGATTTAGTAGGAAAGAAACGAAGGCATAAGACTTACATGAAATCAAATCGCGCGATAAGGAATCAAGAAGTGATGTACTCCTAAAAATCCTACAGCCTCCCGAGGATAAGTACAGACGTCTCCGTACCGATCCACGAGACTCTACCAGACTTGCTCATAACTCGTGAGACCCTAGGAACCTAGTGCTCTGATATCATGTTGTCACGACCCAAAATCCACTAAGGGTCGTGATGGCGCTGGACACCGCTGTCAGGCAAGCCAACTAAATAATCAATTAAATTCTCTTTTTAATACCTTTGAAATCTAGGGTTTTTCCTTCTATTTTTCATAAATAAAAAGATCACTAGTTCAATTCAAATTAAATAATAAACAATTAGTACAAATCTTCCGAAAACCATCCCTGAACCCGGTGTCACAAGTGCATGAACATCTACTGATAAGGAAATAAAATACAACATCCATCCAAAATACAGTGGACAGGAAATAAATACAATTTGCTGAAAGGGACTACACTAGTTGCAGGTCGCCACGAATAATGCAACTCACCTAGTTCCAGAATAATCCGCGCTGCTACGTCCAGTAGGCCACTAGAATTACATATACCTGTACAACAAAAATGCACAGAAGTGTAGTATGAGTATGTAATCAATGTGTACTCAATCAGTATCCCGTCTAATCTCGAAGAAGTAGAGATGAGATGGTCAACTTCGACACTTACTAGAGGTCAATTGACAATATACTGAAATGCGAGGAAATTATGGATTTATATAGTAGTTCTAACTCACGAAGCCGGAAAACAGGAAAACACCTTTAACAAATAGCAAGGGAGATTCAAGGTTTACTTTTCTTTATTTTATCAATTTATCTCAAGCCATGAACGAAAAAATCAACAATATATAAATCATGCACAAATTATCATACGAACCTGTTGGAACCTTCAGATGCCAATTCCGAGGTCGTTTACTTAAAAATCCAATCTTAGTTCATTCTTTCAACTTTAAGCTTCTGAAATAAGAATTCTCTTTCCAAATCAACTCTGAACTTCCCGGAACTCAATTCCGACCACGCATACAAGTCATAATACCTGAAATAAAGTTGTTCATGGCCTCCGACTACTGAACGACACGCTAGGTCTCAAAATAACCGGTCGGGTCATTACACAATAGGTGTACTTTCTTTTGCTTCTTCCCGTGTTCGCTTACATTTTCACTAGACGACTCACATTCCTTTTTATACGGATAAATATTCTCAAAGAATTCAGTATTATCTTATTCGACTACCGTATTAATATGAATGTCAGAATTTTTTGATTTATGAATCAAAAAACGATATGCCTTACTATTTGTTGCATATCTTATGAAAACAGAATCAACAGTTTTTGATCCAATTTTTATCCTTTTGGGTTTAAGAAATTGCACTTTACCTAAATACGCCCCACACTTGGAAATATTTCAAGTTAGGTTTTCTTACTTTCATTCATTTTTCATATGAAGGATTGCGTTTTGCTATGGGGAACTCGATTGAGTATTCAGTTAGCTGTAAGCATAGCTTTCCCCTGCAAGTTTTTGGTAAATAAGAACTTATCAACTAGTCATTCATCATCTCTTTTAACGTTCTACTCTTTTTTTCCGCAATTCCATTAGATTGCGCAAAGTAAGGGGCAATCGTTTGGTGAATAACGCCATATTCCAAACATATTTCTTCAAACGCCGCCTATATTATTTTGTAGAGCCAACCACTTGAACTGTTGTTTGTGTCATAAGATAGTCAGAATAAATGGTGAAATTTTTAATCTTCAAAACAATCTGACACAATCAGGATTAATAAATGGTGAAGTTTTTAATCTTCTAACTGAGTAATACCTGATACCGGATCTAATAAACGGTGAAGCTTTTAATCTTCAAACCGAGCAATATGTGAAACAATCAAATTTAATAAACGATGGCATTTTTAATCTTCAAACCGAATAATAAATTAGAGTAGAAAATCACTAAGATTTTAATCTCAAAAACGAGTAGGAAGTCACTGAGATTCTAATCTCAACGAGTAGAAAATCTCGCAGATTTTAATCTTGAAGCAGGAGTAGAAAATCACGAAGATTTTAGTCTCCAAAACCAGGGGTATAATATCACAAGAATTTAATTACCTTTCCAAATGGTTTTCCAACTAAACCATTATAACACTTTAAATAATTTGTTCTCTTTCTCTAATCAGACACATATATGTTCATATTTACATATTATATTTATGATCACAAGTATATTTTCAAGTATTAGTGCAAGACTAATTCATGTCTTACTTTCTTCAATATACTGCATGTTATCAAATTTCATATCAACTACAAATAGTTTTTTATTTGGTCAAAGGTATAACAAAATTAACCTTTAAACATATAGAGCATATGTTATTCTTATGCATGCAAATAGAATATATTCTGAGATCATCACATCTATTATTGGTAGAAATTGAACTTCATTAAATGTCACCTAGAGCAGTAACATATAAAAACAAATAAGTGAAGTTAAAGAAAGTAGAACCCAATTTTGCAACTTTCTTCACGAGTCATCACTTTAAATACTTCTAAAGGCATAGCAATTTAATTTTTCGAGAAGGAACTAGGATGTAGATCTCCCTTGAATGATTCCTTGAACCAACACAAAAGGCATGTTCAATGTTAGAGATAGAAATTAATTTTAAGAAACCCATCACATTTCTAATTTTCAAGTACTCCCCATTATGTTCTTTTCATCATATGTGACTTATAAGAACCGTCACTCTAAAAAATGCGACGAGTAAGAACCATCATTATTTTGCTTTATTACTTTTAGATCAACCAAGATGTGTCTTGGCCCTTAGACATATTGTCCTTTTGCTTCAACGTCAAATTTGATTGTTATCCCATTGCACAAACTTTTCGGATTGCTATGCTCCCAAACTACACAAAAAGCAACACTGTTGAAAAAAAATGATGACAAATATACAGTTAATGAATATGAACCAAGTAAACAATGGGAATTAAAGTACATTGATGGCCAATCTGTGCAGTCAAGTCCAGACCCAAATTTTCAAGGCCAGATACTTCCAAACCATTCCATGTAGAATAAAATCATGAAATTAAGGAGACTAACCGCAAGTATTCCTTAAGAAAGTATACGTTATCAGAACTTCACAAATAAATTCTTGACCGTGTAAACCTTCAAAGTAACGGAGCGTTGCTAGCCAGAACCGCAGTTCTACCTTTTCTCAATTAACCATCACAATAAATTCTTTAAGATTGTTGGTACTACTGCGTTCAAATTCAGAAAATTATAGAGGCAAACAAATGTTAGCTCGATAAACAAATCGTAAAATAATTTTGAGCCCACTGAATGCACAATGTGTCCTTAAGGAATTTAATCCCCTCACTGTTACCCAAGGTATATGAACTAATTCCTCCCAGGATAGAACGGAATAACTATTCTGTGATAGCAGCACTTCAAATTACAGAACTTTAACGAACTCAACAAACGGAGAAAGCCTGTGACGACCCGGCCCGTCGTCACGTGAGTTACCGTCCCGTTTCCCCCATATTATGTTTCTCTATGATTTAATATCAGTATTTGAGTTGATCGGGTAGAGTTGGATTGATTTTAGTTGGAAATGAGGCACTTAGCCTCTTAGAAGGAAGCTTGTTTTGGAAAAGTCAATCGGAAGTTGACTATATAGTTAGAGGGCTCGGATGTGAGTTCCAGTGGTTCGGTTAGCTTCAGGGGATGATTTGTGACTTAGGAGTGCGATCAAAATTGAATTTGGAGGTCCGGTGTAGAATTAGGCTTGAATTGGCGAAGTTTGAATTTTGGCGGATTCCGGTTGATAGGTGAGATTTTGATCTGAGGGTCGGAATGGAATTCCAAGAGTTGATGTAGCTTTGTTAGGTGATTTTGGATATGTGTGTAAAATTTCAGGTCATTCGGACATCGTTTGGTCGGATTTTTGATCGAATGCGAGTTTCGGAAGTTTTGGTTAAACTTAGGCTTTGATTTGAGGAAATTTGATGATTTTGATGTTAACTATATTGTTTTGATGGTTCGAGCAAGTTTGAATAATGTTTTAAGTTGTGTTGGTACTTTTGGTTGAGGTCTCAGGGGCCTCGGGGTGATTTCGGGATGAAATTAAAATTTAAGGATTTGCTGAAGGATCTGATATCTGGTACTCCCGCTTCTGCGGAAATGGACCGTAGAAGCGGTTCCACAGAAGCGATAGGGGAAGTTGCAGAAGCGAAAGGAGGAGGCTTGGTAGGTTCCGCAAAAGCGGACATGCGGACCGCAGAAGCGGTCTCGCATTTGCGATTGGTTTACTGCAGAAGCGGTCCTGGGTAAAAATCGAAGAACCACAGAAGCAGATAAATAACCGCAAAAGCGGTGTTGCAGAAGTGACAAAAGCATTGCAGAAGCGAAAACTGCTGTTCATAGGGTATTAATTTCATCTTCGCGAATTTAGAAGCAACTCAACATTTTTATTTCGGACTAAGGAGATTTTGGGCGATTTCGAAGAGGGTTTCGAGAATCTTCATCAAGTATGGATTCTTAGTCTTAGATTATGTTGTTATGGTGTAAAAACATGGATTAACACTGAAAATCCAAGGGAATTAAGGATAAAAATGGAGGTTAGGGCTTGAAATTTGAAAGAGTTTAAACTAGGGATTTGAGGGTCCAAATGGACTCCGATGTTTGTGAATTTGGTATGTATGAACTCGTGGCGAGATAAGGAAGCCGGTGATATTAATTTTATAATTTTTTGAGACGTGGGCCCGGGGCTCGAATTTTGCCAACTTCGTATTTTTGGGTATTTTTCGAGTTCTTTCAACTGGGTTATGTCCCATTAGCTTATCATAATGTATTCCTTGTGGTTTTGGCCAGATTCTACGCCCGAGGAGGTTGATTTGCGAGGGAAGCGCATGGCGAGCTAGGATTTCGGCTAGCTTGAGGTGAGTAATGGTTATAAATAATGTACTGAGGGTTGGAAACCCCGTATTTGCACTATGTAGTGCTATGTTGAGATGAGATACGCGCTACATGATGAGAGTGGTGATGTTACTGTTGGGGATTCGGACTCGGTCCATCCAGATTGATGACTCTGCTGTACTTTTGATAGAGACTGAGTTAGTATCAGTATATTTTGGGCTAGTTGCCATGTTTGGGGCCTTGTACCGATCTGTAGGACCTTTAGGGAGCATGTTGGGCTAATTGACCTTACTTTACCTGTTAAAATCATACTCTCATTCATATTCTTAAACTGTAAAACATGATGTGAACCGATCTTAGCAATTTGCACTCTAAATGAGGAATACCTGGGGTTGGAAACCTTGTCTTAGCTGAGTGGGCCCGAGAGGCCAAGTCTATATTGACTGAGAGGGGTCAAGGGCCCCATAATGAGGGTAGTTGATATATACCGGATCGGACTGCACACCGCAGTAGTATATTATATGGATCGGACTGCACGCCGCAGTAGTTTATTATATGGATCGGACTGCACGTCGTAGTAGTATATTATATGGATCGGACTGTACGTTGTAGTAGTATATTATATGGATCGGACTGCACGCCGCAATATTATCGCGCTTGGGCTGTAGGAGCTCCTCCGGAGTCTGCACACACCCCCAGCGAGCGCAGTCTACTATTATTACTGGATCGGGCTGCGCGCCGCAGCAGTATATATTATTATTGGATTAGGCTACGCGCCACACCAGTGTATATTATTATTCGATCGGGCTGCATGCCGCAGCAGTATATACTATTATTGAATCGGGTTGCACGCCATAACAGTGTTGGTAATTTGCCGGACTTTTGAGAGATTTTCACCTGTTTTCCCCGCTCAGCTGTTGTTTACTGCCTTTACTGTTGGTTATAGAACTTTGTAGTGTTTCTACGAGAATTCTTACTTTCAGTTGTTATTTATTGCTATTACTCACTGAGTTGGAGTACTCACTTTACTCCCTGCACCTTGTGTGCAGATACAGGGATCATGGAGACATAACTGAGTTTGTTGCTGGTGCCTAGTTCATCTATCGGAGTCATCGAGGTAGCTGTCTGACGTTCGCAGGACCCGATTTCTCCTCTTATCTCCCTTTACTTCCGCATCTAGACTTTCATATGTATATGATGTTGCTCTGTTGTATCTAGAGGCTCTGATTCGTGAAGCCAGATCTGATATGGGCTGTTTTGGATATTATTATGGTTTCCGCATAGTTTTTATTACTATCAGACTGGGATTTTTCTTAATTGGTATTTTTCAATTTAATAACTGATAAGGGGCTTTGTAAACTTATGATAAGAATGTTCTAAAGGTCGGGCTTGCCTAACAAGGTGTTGGGTGCCATCACGACCGGGGTTTGGGTCGTGACAAGTTGGTATCAGAGCCTAGGTTACCAGGTCTCGCAAGTCATGAGCCGGTTTAGTAGAGTCTCGCGGATCGGTACGGAGACGTTTGTACTTATCCTCGAGAGGCTGCAGAACCTTTAGGAAACACTTCATATTCTTGAAATTCTTGTCGTGCAACTTTGTTGATCCAAGAACTAAATTTCTGTATTCTATTCTCTCGCAGATGGTGAGAACCCGTGCTACCAGACGTGGAGGACGACCACCAGTACCACCCCCTCGAGGCCGTGGGTGCGGACGTGGTCGTGGTTGAGTCAGGGCAGCAGGGGCACCACCAGTTGACCCACCAGTCGCCCTCATTCCGGATCAGCCTCCAGATGTAGAGACTCCAGCAGCATCTGCTCAAGCACCAGTTGTGCCTATTGTGATTCTGGGTCTTCAGGAGGCCCTAACTCAGATTCTATCGGTTTGCACTGGCCTGTCTTAGGCAGTCTCGGCCACTACTGCTGCAGCTACTTCTCAGACCGGGGGTGGTCATCAGACCCCCGCAGCTCGCACGCCTCAGCAGGTAGTGCAGGGTTTGTAGACACTAGAAGCGCCACCAGCTCAGCAGGTTGCCCCAGTTCAGCCAGTTGACCCGTTTCAGGGCGATGGGGTTCCAGTGATGCCAGACGATGAGCAACATCATCTTGAGAGGTTCATCAGACTCTCACCTCCTACTTTTAGCGGTATTCCGAGCGAGGATGCTCAGGGTTTTCTCGACAAGTGTTGACGTATGCTTCGGACAACATGGATCTTAGAGTTGAGCGAGGTATCATTTACCAACTTTCAGTTCTCAGGAGCAGCCTTTACATGGTGGGAGGCATATGAGCGGCGTAGGCCGGTAAGTGCAACACCATTGTCATGGCAAGAGTTCTCTACTATCTTTCTGGAGAAGTGGGTACCACGGTCGTAGAGAGAGGAGCTGCGTAGGCAGTTTGAGTGGCTTCGTCAGGGAGATATGACTGTGATGCAGTATGAGGTAAGATTCTCATAGTTAGCTCGTTATGCTCCATGGATGGTCCCAACTGATCAGGAGCGGATTAGACGGTTTGTGGACGGACTCGTGTATCCCATTCATATTCTGATGACTCGAGAGAGGATCCTGAGCCATACCTTTGAGGATGCAGTGGATATTGCTCATGATATTGAGACAGCTCGCCGTCAGGAGAGAGAGGAGAGGGAGGCCAAAAGGCCTCGAGGATCAGGTAGCTTCAGTGGTGCTCCGTCTAGGGGCCAAGTTCAGCAGAGCAGAGGTCGTTCTTTCAGGCCTCATCGGTCAGCTCGCTCAGACTATCATGGGTCATCTTCTGGTCGGGGTTATCAGGGCTCCCAGCAGAGTCAGCCATCTCTTAGTGCACTTCCAACGCATAGTTCATCTCATGCCCCATCTGTTTAGGATTCATCCAGGTCGAGTGCATCAGCTAGCCACTCTAGCGCGAGGGGTTCCTATCAGTCCCAGTTCCCAGCACCCGGGAGTTGCTACGAGTGTGGTGAGTTCGGGCATATGCGGAGGGAGTGTCCCCATCGTGCATCCTGTTCATCTCAGCAGAGGGGCCAGGCCTCATCTTCTGGTCCAGTATCTTCAGCACCCACCCCGCCAGCTAGGGGTGAGGGTCAGGCAGCTAGGGGTCGCCCTAGAGAGGGAGGCCAATCAGGTGGTGGTCAGGCTCGATTTTATGCTCTTCAGGGCTGGTCAGATGCTATTGCTTCGGATGTTGTTATCACAGGTATTATTTCAGTCTGCCACAGGGATGCCTCACTTTTATTTGATCCCAGATCTACTTACTCCTATGTATCTTCATACTTTGCTCATCATTTGGGTACGACCCGAGGGTGTCTTGCGTTACCTGTGTACGTATCTACCCTGGTGGGCGATACTATTATTGTGGACCATGTATTTCGGTCCTGTCTTGTTACTATTGGGGGTTTGGAGACCCGAGTTGATTTGTTGCTGTTGAGCATGGTAGATTTCGATGTTATTCTGGGCATAGATTGGCTATCTCTGTGCCATGCTATTCTAGATTGCCATGCCAAGACAGTCACATTGGCTATGCCGGGTATTCCAAGGATCGAGTGGCGTGGTATGACTAATTATGTACCCAGTAGGGTAATCTCTTTCTTAAAGGCCCAGCGGATGGTTAGGAAGGGATGTTTATCATATTTGGAATTTGTGAGAGATGTTAGAGCTGAGACTCCTAGCCTTGGTTCTGTTCTGGTTGTGAGGGATTTTCCAGATGTGTTTCCAGCGGACCTGCCGGGCATGCCACCGGACAAGGACATTGATTTCGGTATTGATCTGGTGTCGGGCACTCAGCCTATCTCTATTCCTCCCTATCGAATGGCACTAGCTGAGTTGAAGGAGTTAAAGGAGCAGCTTCAGGAACTCCTAGATAAGGGGTTTATTTGTCCTAGTGTGTCACCGTGGGGTGCACCGATCTTGTTTGTGAAGAAGAGAGATGGCACAATGAGAATGTATATTGATTACAGGCAGCTGAACAAGGTGACATTGAAGAATAAGTATCCACTACCCCGTATTGATGACTTGTTTGATCAACTCCAGGGAGCGAGGGTATTCTCGAAGATTGATCTTCGATCAGGCTATCACCAGCTGAAGATTAGGGATTCTGATATTATGAAGATAACTTTCAGGACGAGATATGAGCATTTTGAGTTTCTAGTTATGTCTTTTGGGCTGACTAATGCCCCAGTCGCATTCATGCATTTGATAAATAGCGTGTTCCGGCCGTATCTAGATTCAATTGTGATTGTGTTTATTGATGACATCCTAGTGTACTCGCGTAGCCAGGAGGAGCATGCTCAACATTTGAGAGTAGTATTGTAGAGATTGAGGGAGGAGAAGCTTTATGCAAATTTCTCCAAGTGTGAGTTCTGGCTTGAGTCTGTGGCTTTTCTGGGACACATGGTGTCCAGTGATGGTATTCAGGTTGATCCGAAGAAGATAGAGGTGGTGCAGAGTTGGCCTAGACCGACCTCAGCCACTGAGATTCGTAGTTTCCTTGGGTTGGCGGGGTATTATTGCCGATTTGTTCAAGGATTTTCTTCTATTGCGTCGCCCTTGACCAAGTTGACTCAGAAGGGTGCTCCATTTGTGTGGTCCGAGGAGTGCGAGGAGAGCTTTCAGAAGCTCAAGACAACTTTGACCACGACTCGAGTATTGGTATTGCCATCAGCTTCAGGTTCCTACACTATGTATTGTCATGCCTCGAGAGTTGGGATCGGGTGTGTGCTGATGAAGGAGGGTAGGGTTATTGCATATGCTTCTCGTCAGTTGAAGCCCCATGAGAAGAACTACCCTATGCACGATTTGGAGTTAGCAGCTATAGTCCATGCTCTGAAGATTTGGAGGCACTACTTGTATGACATTTCTTGTGAGGTGTATATTGATCATCGCAACCTTCAGCATCTGTTCAAACAGAAAGATCTTAATTTGAAGCAGCGGAGGTGGCTTGAGTTGCTCAAGGATTATGATATTACCATATTGTATCATCTGGGGAAGGCCAATGTAGTGGCGGATGCTTTGAGCAGGAAAGCGATTAGTATGGGCAGCTTGGCGTATATTCCAGTTGGGGAGAGGTCCTTTGCAATTGATGTTCAGGCATTGGCCAATCGGATGGTGAGATTAGATATTTCAGAGCCGAGTCGGGTGTTGGCTTGCGTTGTTTCTTGGTCCTCCTTGTATGGCCGCATCAGAGAGCTCCAGTATGATGATCTACATTTGCTTGTCCTTAAGGACAGAGTTCAGCATGATGATGCCAGAGATGTGACCATGATGATGACGGTGTGTTGAGGATGCATGGTTGGATTTGCATGCCCAATGTGGATGGGCTTCGGGAGTTGATACTAGAGGAGGCCCACAGCTCGTGGTACTCCATTCATCCGGGTGCTGCAAAGATGTATCTGGACTTGAGACATCATTACTGGTGGAGGAGGATGAAGAAGGATATTGTGAGTTATGTAGCTCGATGTCTCAACTGCCAGCAGGTCAAGTACGAGCATCAGAGACCGGGCGGTGTTCTTCAGCGTATGGTTATTCCTGAGTGGAAATGGGACAGGATTACTATGGATTTTGTGAGTGGTCTCACTCGGACTTTGAGGAAGTTTGATTCAGTTTGGGTGATTGTGGATCGGCTGACCAAGTCCGTGCACTTCATTCCATTACTTACTCTTCGGAGCGGCTGGCAGGGATCTTTTTTCGGGAGATTGTCAGGTTACATGGAGTTCCAGTGTCTATTATCTCGGATAGAGGTACTCAGTTCACTTATCAGTTCTGGAGGGTATTTCAATAGGAGCTGGGTACGCAGGTGGAGTTGAGCACAACATTCCATTCTCAGACGGACGGACAGTCCGAGCGCACTATTCAGATTTTAGAGGACATGTTGCGTGCATGTGTTATAGATTTTGGAGGTTCATGGTGTGAGCACGTGATTTTTGCTCTCACGACAATTACTCCCAAAAGTATAAAATAAAATAGTTTTGTATCGCATTTGAGTTCTGTGGATTGTGTGTTATCTTTTTTTAGCATCTTGTATGTGTGTTTATTTGTTTGAACTAATTAAAAAATACACAATACGTGTTGCATGCATTTTTAAATTAATCAACCATAAAGTGGTTAGAAGAGAAATTACAAAAAATATGCATTATTGTCCGTTGTCATTGAGTAATTTAAATGTGTAACTTGCATTAATTATTTATGTGCTAATTAATAGGTGTGTATTTTAATCTCTTTTAATTTGATAAAATGTGTTTAAATTAGTATTGGCTAGGTAAGAAAAGTGGGAAAATGGCTAAAAATGCAAAGAAACCAGGCCCCAAACCAACGTCTGGCCCAGTCCATAGAGGGTGGTCTCAGAGACGTCAAAACGATGTCGTCTCCAGGCCCCCCTATCAGGACCATTGATCTAATCAAATCTAACGGTTCAGTTCAAATCATTCATTAAGCCAAACGACGCCGTTCAAGGGCACTCGATCTGAGCCGTTCATCTCCATTAATCCAACGGTCCCAGGCTCCCCTCGCGACCCGTTTCATTTTGACCTGTTCACCTCTGAGACCGACCCAGTCTCATTTAAATGAGACGACGTCTTTCGTCCTAAGGCAAGAGATCCTGGCCATCAATCTTACTTGATCTAACGGCCAGGATCCCATCTCCTACACCCTATATAACACTACCCTCATACCCCACGCCCCACGAACCAAACCCCCCTCTCATTCCGTCTCTCATTTCTTCATCTCTCTCAGAGACGAAACCAGACCTCCAAGAACCCTAGCCGCCACCCTTCCCCATCACCGTAAACCCGGCGGCAACGATGCCAACGACCACCGCCGTAACACCCTAAGACCTTTCAACCATCATGAATCCAAATCCATGAACCGTTAACCTCGAATCAACTTGCATCTTCTCGAATATCAATTTGAAGATTCGAGCAGAAAACTAATCTACCCCAAACAAACCCAAATTCACACCAGGTGTTCCCCTGGCCTCCCTCATAACCAAACCAAGCTTGGTTTGTTTTGAATCTGACCAGAAAATCACGAACCCCAAATCAACTGCATGAACCCTAGAAATCTAAGTAGGGACTCCAGTAGTTTCAGTAGACGATTGAGGTCCGATGGACCTTAGTTTGGGTGTTTTCAGTTGAGAACACCCTAGTTAAGGTCCATTGGGCTTCAATATTTTGAGTTCCAGTCAAGTGAGTCTTTTCGGAGTTTTGAGGTATTTTTCCCCTTTCTTTGGTTCTTTCTGGTGTTATCTGCTATTTGTTCATTTTAGTTTTAATTTTAGTTAATTTTTCACTTTTAGTATCCGACTATTCTGTTCATCTCCAACCAAGACCCTTTATTTGGTCAATTTTTCTCTGGTCACAAGCGAATAGGATATGAACTATATAGTCGATTTGATAATATCGTCAAAATAATTAGTGTCGTAAAATCACCTATTTGCCCAAAACATGAATTACCATGTTGATTCTGTGTGACTGTTTTGTTTGTTACTCGTGTGTGTATATAGTCGACTAAATAATTGTNGCTGGAATAAATGGCCGGGTACATCGGGAGTGGTGAAGCCCCATTAACATTCAAATACTTGGTTGCTCCCAGGGCCATCACCGTACACCGTTTCCTAGATTCATTAAAAATACCTTGGACGGTCCATGACTCTGATCTTGCAAAAGGTTTCTGCAGCTTGCACTTCTTGTACGAGAGATATGGCCACATAGGCGGGTTCAACAAAGCAAATATCAGGTTATGCAGTAGGGGTAATCGTCAGAAATGGGANTAAGACTGTTATTCTGATGTTAGACCCTTCTGCGTTGAATCATCAATTGAATTATAGGGTGGTTATAGCTGTATAAAATTGGATGATTAGCAATCAGAAAGGGTTTATATACTGTATAAGAAGCTTAGGCAGGGGCAGTAATTCCCAGGGGTTTAAGGGCAGTTTTGAGATTTGATAGAGTCTGTTTAATTAGTTCAAGAAGGCTGTCCAGTGGCTATTAAAATAACCTTAAGTTTAAATACAATGGGTGTTCCCATGACAACATGGGAGTTAATTGAATACTATAATGCACCATCACTCTTGACTAAAACAATAGGGGACAAGGGTGGGGAACCAAATAGCTTGCATCAAGAAGGGTATTAAGGTATGGGAATCTAAGGGGTATGGGCAGAAGGTCTGATGAGTCTCAAGACAGACCTCTAAGGTCTGTTCTTGGCTTATAAATAGGGGATTTTCTAACTAGAGAAGGGGTTCCTTTTTTTGGGAGTATAAAAAAGAACAAGCTCTCAGATAGTCAGTCTTTTCTTCTGTCATACAGTCAAGGGGGCTGGACATTGAGGTTAGACATCACAGAGTGCTGAAGAAATATACACATTCAATAGGCATTGCTGAAAATACAGTTCATAGGGAGAACTTGGATAGAGTCTAGGTTGGATTTTTTTGAGAAAGAAAACAGAAATCAGAATATTAT
Organism: Nicotiana glauca; assembly: GCA_026770625.1. Lineage (NCBI taxonomy): Eukaryota > Viridiplantae > Streptophyta > Magnoliopsida > Solanales > Solanaceae > Nicotiana > Nicotiana glauca. The sequence continues at coordinate 24,957 of MU703867.1, forward strand.
CTGGGGTACTTCGAGTATGATCTAGGCCTCCTATTGTATTTTTCTATGGAATCCTGGTTGCTTTTCAAGCTACTGGATTTCTGTTTTAATCTCTCCGGCTTCTACTGGATTTCTATGGGTTATTTTACTGTTGGATTTTTGGTTCGGTTTGAATCTGTCCTGAAGTTGTTGTCTATTGGGATTTGATTCTTGGTTCTTCTGCTGTGGTTTGTTGGTTATTGGTTGCTGATTGCTGTGTTACTGCTGCTGCTGCACTGTTGTAATTGCCATTGTTTTACTGATCATCCTCCATCTCCTTTATTTCCAAATATCAGGTACACAATTGGAACTCCTTGTAAAGATGAATTGGAGCATGAAATACAAATGAAAGGCTGAAGTTCTATGATCTAGTTTAAATCATATTCNCCTATCGTACCATGTTCAGATTTAACAAACCATGTTCAAAACCCAACTATAACAACTCGTAAGCATGTAAATGACTAGGACATTTTCTTTACCGCTAGAGACAAGAATGAGTAGAGAATCATAGTTGCTTTAGGATCGGCCTTAATAAAAGAACGAGACAAGCCTCGCCGCATTAAACACCAAAATGCGGGGCCCTCGGCAATAACCTATGAATATTTAGACTTGGAAGAACCGTTTAGTAAATATCATGGTTTTTTCCCGAAGTTAATAAGTGCATAGAAGCTTTAGGCGCGAATAATAAATATTACATTCTTAAACCAGGGCGCACATTTATGTGACCCAAATCTAAATCTCAACGAAATCGAAATGTATTAAAGGCCACAGGTGTACTGGTACGGTGTGGTCCGAAATACATTTTCGCGGCGTTGCAAGTCTTTATTAAAAAAACAATAATAACAATATTAAAAACGGTTAAAAGTTAAAAATTCGCACATGAGTTAAAGCATATGAAAAATCAGATAACTTAGCCAAATATAACAGTTGAGCGACCGTGCTAGAACCACGGAACTCGGGAATGCCTAACACCTTCTCCCAGGTTAACAACATTCCTTATCCGGATTTCTGGTTCGCGGACCATTAAATAGAGTCAAACCTTTCCTTGATTCGGGATTCAACCGGTGACTTAGGACACCATAAATCTCCCAAGTGGTGACTATGAATCTTAATAATAAATCATGTTTCGATTGTCCTTTAATTGGAAAAACTCCTTTACCACGCCCTTCGCGGGGTGCGATAGCGCCAAAAGGAGGTGTGACAGCTCTGGCGACTCTGCTCGGGATAATCTAACCCAGAACCACTGGTTCAGGGTTAGAAATTCGAGCTTAGAATAATTGTCGTATCTGGCTTTGTTGATTATCTGATGTTTTTATATGATATATATGCTTAATGTGCAAAATAATGATTTTTACTGCTTTGATATTATCTGAATTGTAAATATAAACTGTGCCGAACCCTTCTCTTCTCACCTCCGGGGATGTGCTTACTGGTTGAGACTCCCTATTCTGTTAGTGTCAATACCCTAAATAAGAAAGAGGTCGGACAAGTTACTAAGCCGGGTGGCCTTTCGGTGCCTGGTACGTTGCCCCTTCCTCGACTCGAGTTGTCCGCTCGAGTACACAGTCTAGAACACTTACCTAGGTTTTGCTTAGTATAACAAAACTTCATGCCGGATCCCTAGTAGGAATATTTATTTGCATCATGTTGCATTCGACTTAGGGGGCTCGACACAGGGGTCGGGTCCGTCTAGGACAGGCAACCTGAAACGAAAAGACCATCCTGCTACATCTTGTTTGTCTTACGCATCTATTTGCTTCAAACTTGCATGTTGACCGGCTTTTAAATACTGAGGAAAACGAAAAAAGGGGTAAAATGAAAATAAACAATATCCAAGCAATGTCAAAACTCTGCTTGATTTTCATAGGTTATTTTGGTTGCCAATGGAAAAAGAAAAAATGACAAGTTTTTATTTTTTCAAAATAGTTTATTTTACTGGCCAATAAATAAATAAAAAATAGTGCGTTTTAAAATGAAAAAAAAATATAGTTTATTTATAAAATAAAAAAAAAAATAGTGCGTTTTGTTTGCCAATAAAAAAGAGGAAAAATGTTTTGTCTGCGGACATAGTTTGTTTTATCTGGCAGAACTACGCCGGTTTGATTCTCACAGGGCGTGAGATACGTAGGCAACCCTCATCGGGTCCAATCTCTCCTTTGCAAAAACAGCCAAAAGTGTCAATTAATTTTGTTAATTGGGTGAGGCTGTTTTCAAAAATAGCCGAGTGTTCCCGAAAGTGACGCCGGAAGGCTGATTTTTGCATAAACGGCCACCTTAGGGTCATTTTTAGGATTTTTTGTCAGTTAGCGAATGCAGCCTTAAAATCTTCATCCCGGGAGTGCTGAAAGGCCGCGATCGGAAAATCGGATCTCTTTTATCTAGTTTGAAAATAGTCAAATCATTGTCAGTCAAAATAATTTCATTTTATTTTTATAACATTAATAAATGTGCAGGATGAGCACAATACAAAATGTACCGTTTTCAATAATGACCAAGATCCCTGTTGAGTTGCAATTATGGTGGAATGACTTAGGTGAAGAGGGTCGCAAGGAAGTGAAAAAGTACCTGAAAGGTCTTACAGGTTTGCTAGATATACAACCTCGGGGAGATATCATCAGAGCGCTGGTCCCCTTTTGGGATCCAGCACATAATGTGTTTCATTTCTCAGACTTCGAGCTTACCCCAACACTGGAAGAAATAGCCGGGTACATCGGGAATGGTGAAGTCCCGTTAAGGTTCAAATACTTGGTTGCTCCCAGGGCCGTAACTGTACACCGTTTCCTAGATTCATTAAAAATACCTCGGACGGTCCATAATTCTGATCTTGCAAAAGGTTTCTGCAGCCTGCACTTCCTGTACGAGAGATATGGCCACATAGGCGGGTTCAACAAAGCAGATATCAGGTTATGCAGTAGGGGTAATCGTCAGAAATGGGATGAACACAGGCGGGTGGCCTTCATGACAGCATTTCTGGGTGTTGTAGTATTTCCAATGAAAGATGGGAACATTGACATAAGAGTAGCAGGAGTGGTCAGTACCTTGCTCACCCAGGATAAAAGCACTCTAGCACCTATGATCGTGGCAGACATCTTTCGGGCTCTCACTGTTTGCAGGGCCGGGGGAAAATTTTTTGAGGGGTGTAATTTGCTGCTACAAATGTGGATGACTGAACATCTATGTCACCATTCTCCATTTTTGTGTTATGATTTATCCGAGAAGACTTGCACGGGAGAATTCAACACCAGAATCAAAGGATTTAGCTTACCCGAGGGAGCTGCGTCATGGACATCATTATTTCGAACTCTCACATCCAGCCAAATTCAGTGGACACTAGGTTGGGCGCCCGTTAATGAAATCATATATATGCCAGCAGCCAGGCCCCATTTTCTTCTGATGGGACTCAAAAGCATCCAGCCCTATGCACCTCACCGAGTTTTGAGGCAACTCGGAAGATACCAAGTAATACCAAAAGACGAAGACCTGAGCATCCAAGCAGTCGAGATTAGTGTCGACGGTCAGTTTCCTGAGGAAGAGGTTCGCCGGATCTGGAGCGAGTGCCAACATTTGGCGGAAAACACTTGTGTATCAAACAAAGCAGAAGGGGAGGTCGCTTTCGGTTACCATGCTTGGTTCAGGGGCGACACATCATACGGGAGACCGGCCAAAAGGCCCCATCTCAAAGATTTTGCCGAGTCATCACAAGAACAGTGGGATTGGTTAGCAAAGGAAGAACGCTACAGGACAAAGATTGGCAAAATGAAACAACAGGTCAAGGACTTGCAATTTGAGAATAGTTTGCAAGCTGCCGCCGACGAAGGAGACAAAAGGAAACTGATACAGGAGAATGAATTCCTGAAAACTCAGATCCGGCAGATGAAAATGGATGCCAATAGACACCCAAGGAGCCGACCAGACGAAAGACTGATAAGAGGGTTGGAAAAGCAAGTTGCTGATGTCCAAAGGGATTTGGAAGAATCGGAAGCCAAGATATCGAGGATCCGGACCAGATGGAGAAGAGGAGCACATCAACGGGCCCTTCATTTGCAACGAATAGAAAGAGATTATGCGGAAATCGTCACTGACCTAAAGGAAGCAAATACTACTCTCAGGGAGCGGGTTTTCAAACAAGCCCGAGATGCCAGGACAGACAGAGACCGTTGCTACAATTTGATAGGGCGGATGGAAAAACAAGTGGATAGGCTCCTAGACCAGGTCACTGGCAATGCTCAGATATTGGGGTTGAAGAACCAACAGATAGAGCAACTGTTCAGAGAAAGGGATAGAGTCAAGGTCAGAATCGAAGAGATTGGACATTACGTCACCATGAAATGTCTAGCATGTGAGCAAATGCCCGCACTGCCCTTTTCGCCTCAGTTATGGATTCCGTGCACCTAATCATGAAAGAGTTGAAAGAATTGCACATGGATATCACACCGAGGGCCGCGACAAGGCCGAACGATGCCTCGCGGATCCCAGGAAATGTTGGGGCTTTAAAATGATATTTTGTATGGTTGTGCTTTCGAAAATTTTAAGAAATTTTCGGTGCTGTTGTTATTTAGATTTTTGTATGTTTAAAAGTCGAGTATTTTATCCAAAGCTTGTTGTAAACCATGTTTTGTAATCCAAGCAATTTTGTTATAAGAAATCTCGAAATTTTGTCACCACTTTATATGGCCAGAACTACGCTCGGTCTGATTCATGCGGGGACATGATACATAGGCAATCCACATAAGATTCGACCACTACTAAAAGAAAAAAAGAGGATTAATAAAGTTTTAAAGATAATCGAAAGGGCACAGAAATAAGAAAGCCGGAATGACGCATGTGATAAGAATCAAAGGCATATTAGAAATGGTTTACTGTCTAGGAACATTGCATACCCAATGTGCGATTTCCAAATCTGTTAAAACTCTAACGCTAACAAGTTTGCTGTTTTTGCAAAAAAATATCAAACAGTTAGTTGTTGAAACATTCTGGCATTGCACCATTACCGAACCAGATCACAGGGTCCAATACCACCAAGCATGTCTACTTTAGAACATAGTGCCGAGGAAGAAAGGCCAGTGGGCCAATTGCTGAAAGAGGCAATGGAGAAGATAGAAAGAATGGGGTTGGAAATGAGTTCGATGCAGTTGGCTTTAGACAAGGTACAAAAGAGCCCTGAACCACCTGTCACCCCTACATTAGGGCATATACCGGGATACTCTCATCCCG